>CM069553.1:38667500-38957500 GCA_035773235.1 Eospalax fontanierii | reverse complement strand
CTTGGACTTCATCTTCATGGCTTCATGCAGAACCCACTCAGGAAATCTGTAAGGAATTGGGTCCTGTTATAAACTGTCTGTTCTCAGTTGCTTTTTAGAGTCTTGGAACAGGCCTTCATAACCCTATAACATTTTCATTGTCAATGTCCACAACTTGGCATGACAAAGACACTATAGCCAAATTTTGCTGCCAAACTGGCTTTCTCAAATCCATAGTTGCACCAGCCTCTGAGTGTCTAGGGAACTAAACTTGGGGATTTCTTTAGGCAGCCCTACTGGAGCAAGGCATCAATCTGTGACACTCAGGCACTCTTTTTTTTTCAGGTACCCTCCTTTAAAGTTGTCAAATTTAGTTTGCCTTGTTATATCATGGAATTTCAGTGAATGAGGTCTTGCCCTCAAGCACATTTCCTATGGTCTTTGTATAAAGTACTTTGAAATGACACCAATCTCTTTAAAATCACTATCACTTTGTGCATAACTTTAAATTTGCTCATATTTCTTTTCTTGCCAAACTACACATTTTTCACATTCTTCTGTTTCACTTTCTACTTCAAATTCTCACAATAAACCTTACTAAAGGATGCAAGCAATAACTATGTCATAGCCTAAATGCTATGTTTTCTTGAAATTTTTTTGCCAAGATAGTCCATTAAAATTGAATTCATTCTTATTTTAAGTTTCAGGATAAAAGCAAACCATAGCCAGATGAGTTGCCTAAATGTAACACAAATGAACTTTAGTCCAATTCCCAAAATGCCCCTTATTCTCTTCTGAAACCCTCTTTTCATGGTTTTTACTGTATGTAAATCAGCATTCTGATTTTCTCTACTCTCACCAGATCACCCAGCAAGCTTTGCTTTACAGCACTCTAGTGCTTCTCTAGCTCCCATCTCCAAACTCTTCCAAATTCTTCCCACAACTCAGTTCCAAAAGCCTATAAACCACATGGTCAGATTTATCACAGCAATTACCCCACATGTTATCAATGTTCTTTGTTAGTTATTTTTCTAACTATTATGACAGAATATCTGACAGAAGTAACTTAACGAGAAAGAATTTATTTAATCCATCAAAGTAGGGAAGGCATAGAAATTCATGGCAAATCACAGTTTGAGGCTAGAACTCCTCACCCTGCAACAGGTCAAGAAGCAGAACAACTAGGCTGGAAGCACAGAAAGGCTGTAACCCTCAAGGCCCAATTTCAGTTTTGTACATTAACCAGCTAGGTACTGTCCCAATGATTCCATATCCACCAAAGACAGTGCCACCAGCTGAATACTAAGCAATCGAATACATGAACCTACGGAGGACATTTCAGACCCAAACCATAACAATTCTTGCCCCATTTCCAATCTTAGAATGAAAGTATTCCCCCAGGAAATGTGCTATCTTTTATACCTTTTTCATAGACCCCATCAAGTGAGGGAAATTTTTTCTATTCTGAGTTTTTTGCATTAATCTGCGAAAGAAAAAGAAGAAACAAAGAAAGAAACAAAGAAAGAAAATAAATTAGCATTACTGGATGTGGTGGAACACACTTTTAATCCTAGCACATGGAAGACAGAGGCAGGTGATCTCTGAATTTGAGGCAAGCCTGGACTACAAAATGAGATATTTATTTAAAAAAAAAAAAATGGGGGTGGAGAGATGGCTCAGCAGTTCAGAGAACTTCTACCAGAAGACTCACATTCAGTTCCCAGCACCCATTCCAGGTGGCTCATAAACACCAGTAACACTAGCCTCATGGGACTCTGAGGCTTCTGGCTTATGTGGGCACCTGTGTGCACAGATAGACTGACAGGGGCAAATACACCCATGCATACATAGACACAGAGGGAGAGAAAGAATACTAAAAAATATTAAAAAGTTAGCGTTATTAAAGACCCACTTAAAGACATAAAATTCACTAGTACTCCAGATGCATATACACAAATACATTTTACCACCCCTAAGTTCCTTTGTGCCCCTATTAGAGACAATTTCATCCACCACTCCTGGCAACCCATTGAGATCATTTCTATAGCTGTACTTTTGTCTTTTACAGACTTCGCATAAATGGAATCACATAGTGATGTAGTCTTTTGTGTCTTCACTATTTACTTAGCATTTATCAACAACTAGCTCTTTTTAGAGCCAGTAAGGGCTAAGTGGGTAAAGGCATTTTCCACCAAACTTGACAACCTGAGTTTGTACCCCACTAACCAAAGGTCTTCTGATGCCATGCCATATACTCCCACATACTTGCATATATGAAATAAATAAAATGTAATTTTAAAAAGTAAAAAACCTACATAATCGTTTCATATGGCATATCATCCTAATGATCAGAAAAATCATTATTTATTTATAACTTACCAGTTGATGGACATTTGGTTGCTGCTGTTTTTGGTTATTATGAATAGAGCTCTTATAAATACTCATATATAAGTCTTTGTGAGAACATACATCCTCATTCCATTTGGGTAAATACCTAAGGGTTGGGGTTGTATTTAACCTTCTAAGGATCTGCCATTGTTTCCCACAGTGGCTTTGTCCTTGTGTATTCCTACATTGCTGTTCATCACATGCAATTACATATTCATTTCAGCTACTACACTGATTATCTCTGGAAGCAGTATTTCATATATTCTATTTTTTCCTCATTAACTTCATATTTTCACTTAAATCACTGGGCAAATTCATAATATTTATGACAGTTTTTTAAAGTTCATGCTCATAAAATGCATTCTCAAAGCCAGGTCTATGTTTATATATTCCAATTAACTTCTTCCTGTGGGTCATATAATCTTCCTGGTTCATACATACAGTAACTTTTGATTGATAGTGGGCTATATTTTATGAGTGACCTGTTCTATCAACTTATTCCTTGTAAGCTTTGTTTTTAAGATTTAAAAAAAGGAAGCTTTTGAGCAGTTGTCAGTTTAGAGCTAGTTCATTCACTCCATTAAGGTGCAGTTCTTTGGGTGGTACTGCTGAATGCCAGGTGTATACAACACTGAGGCATCCTGCTATGGTTCTTATTCTTCTCAACCGTTCTTTACTTGGCCTTCTGGAATTTCACTCTATGAATGGAGATCGATATTCAACTAAAGATTTAAAGAACTCTAGATAGACTTTTGGGGCTTTTGCTTTGCTAATATTTTTACAAAGTATAGTTGCTTCGAGCTTTCAAATGGCCAATAACACAAGACTTAGCATAGAACTAATCCACTTCCTTCTTCAACATCATCTACTACCTGTGGTGAAATGCCTGACACCTGGAGCTATCTGTGCTGGCAAATGCCCATAATCCCATCACTTCTAGAAGGATGAGACAGGAGGATAACAAAGTTCAAGACCAGTCTGAACTACACAGTGAGGCCCTATCTCAAACAAAACAAAACAAACAAAACACCCCTGAAAACAGCAGTTTCACCTTCATAGGCAGAAGCAGCAATCTATAGGTCAGGGACTTTAACAAACTAAAACCAAGATTCATAGAATCTTACCTAAGTGTTTTTATAAGTTTGTTATTTAGAGCTTGCTTATCTCTGTTCTCCCTCATACCTACTGAGGAAACTCCTCCCTTTAGGGCATTAGCCACAGTCCTTAACTTCCTACCCTTCTGTGTTAGGAGAATCCATTTCATAACTTTTCCTGCCTTTTAAATATTTTATTTATTATTTTCTGTGTATGAGCAAATTGCCTGCATGTATGTAAGTGCACCCGTGTCATGCAAAGCCCATGGAGGTCATAAGAGGGTATCAGACCCCCTGGAACTGGAGTTACAGATAGTTGTTAGCTGCCATGTGGATGCTGAAAATCAAACCTGGTTCCTCGGCAAGAACAAATGTTCTTAACCGCTGAGTTACCTCTCCAAACCCTTTTCTTGCCCTTTAAAACCAAACTTCTTTACTGCTTTCAATTATTTTCTTTCTTCTGTTTAGTTTGCCTGTGTTATTTGTAAAAGATTATCTGTTGACAGGAGCAATGAATACCTGAAGCAACTGATTCTTACTATCACCCAGAAGCAACATTATCTATGACCTTGCCAAATAATAAAGAAAAAGCCAGCAAAAATGTCCAAAGACTGACTGAATCCATCTGCCCTAAGACAGGTTAACAAGCTAATTTAAATAGCATAAGATGACCCTGAACCTTCTCAAAGAATGCATCTGATTCTTAGTGTGTAAGTGAAATAAAGATGTTTACTCAAGGGGAAAGGAGTTAATGTTTATTGAATGCCTAATAAATGCCAGACATTATGCCAGAGGTTGGGAAACTGTAAAGGGTCTGACAGTAGATATTTCAGGTTCTGCGTGCCATAACTTTTTTCATAGCTATATCCCTGCCAACATAGTTTAAAAGAAACTATACAAACATATGCGCACACACAGCGAAAGAGAGAGAGGAGAGAGAGAGAGAGAGAGAGAGAGAGAGAGAGAGAGAGAGAGAGAGAGATATGAAAACAATGGATAGGATTTACTTGGCCTAATGGTTATAACTAACAATCTCTTCATTATATCATGTTCCTTACATGGGTAAAACAATCAAATACTCATGTGCAACCATTTTTGTATCACATTTGGGATGGAACACAATTACAACACTCTGGATGCTGAGGCAGGAGGATCACTGAAGTCAAGGCGAACCTGGTCTATAGAAGAAAATCCTCTTTCAAAAATCAAAACAAACAAGCAAAATAGCAACTTCATATGAAATAAGCTTAGGTGCTAACCCACTGACTAAATCTTTACAATAGACTTTCAAGGATATTAACACTGTCCTCTCTGTGTAGATAAAGAAACTGAAACTCATACATTATGTAAATTATTCAAATAATAGTAATGTGGAGATTCAATGTTTTGATAAGTTTACTCACTTGTGTTCTCATTCATTCATTTTATTCTCTCCCTCTTCCCCTTTCATACAAAGTTGATAAAGATCAGATCAGTGTAGCCCTCCTAACTCCTTAATATGTTTGTTTATATATATCACATCAAGACAATGGGGAACTATTTAGGGAGAAAAAGAGAACCAGGAAGGAAGAGAGAGATAGAAGCACACTTATGGGAGGAGGGACAAGTACAAGCAAAATTCAATTTTAAATGAAGCCCATTATTTTATATAAGTGATTTATTTTTAAAAGGAACATATATGTAGGTCAAAAACAAAAAACATTTTTATCATCTGTTATCAATTGGTTCCTCTCTCTTCTTTATCATATACATGTCAACTGACAATGTCCATTTAATTTGTCTCCTACAATATTCTGCAATCCCTGAGAAGCAAGATCTTATCTTTGTAACATTATATTCCACATCCTTACTGGTTTATAAGAGTTCTTCCAGAAATGCCATGTGAATAGATAGATGGATGAAAAAAAAACAATAACAGCCAAAGATAATCCCATGTCAGACATTCTTCTAATACTGACTACTGCAGTCTTCAAATAAATCTAAGAGTAGTAGCCTTATAATTATCAACTATCAATCTTTACAATAGCCATGAATCTTTGGCGTACAATTATGGACTGAGACTCAGAGAGTTTAATTGCTTATGCTAACTCAGATGGTAAGTGATACTGCTAGGTGCCTGGGAAGAAGGAAAGAAAAGAAAAAATAAAATAAAATAAAAAAGATTTTACAAGAATATCAATGTAAACTAATTTCTAAGGGTTGGAAAAGGTACCAGGGGTTGGAGAAAAATAGGCAATGCTTCTCAAAGAAAAGTCTTGATGGAAGGAAGTAATTGCTATACATACTCCAGGAGGAAGGAATAGTATGATTAAATGAGAATGGGAGAGAACACCAAGTATATTAAAGGAGCAGCAATATACACATTGGGCTAAGCCAAGATGTGTGATATTCATACTATTCACTCTACAATAAAATGTGGTGTGTGTGTGTGTGTGTGCGTGTGTTTGTGTACAGATAGGCAGAGATATGTCACCAATTTAATCTTGGCCTTAATGAGAAAAACGAACCTGGAAGGGAAGTTTTCAGATGTAAGAATAGGTGATTCTAAAGACCAACATAAAGATCCTATATGTATGTATACAGATATTTTGTACAAAGATATTTTTGCAGACATTGGGCTAGTACTGAAGATAAGTAAGCTAAGCTGAATGTCATTCCATGATGTATTTTAAAAATATTAACCTTCTAGCAATGCCCTTGAATTATGTAGAAACTTATTAATTCATTTGGTTGATAACGTTAATGTGGTAAATATGTAGTAACTGAGAGTCTGTATTGGAATAGCAGCTCCTGCAAAGTAGGGGCAGGGGGTTACCTAGTCAGGAAAATATCTATAACTTGGCACCTGGTTAATACAAGGCATTAGGAAGAAATCACAGAAAAAAATTCACCCCTATCAGAAGGATCAAAGCAGGGGACATTCCCTCATTCACAGATTCCTTTTTATTAGAAAGGTGTGAGGTATGACGAGTGTGAGTGTGAGTGTGTATGTGTGTGTGTCTGTAGATTTTGCTTTGTTTTATTTTATAGAAAAGACATCATGTACTGTTTTTGCTTAGGTGATCTTGCATTCTCAATGTGAAAAGGACTTCGATAATTGCTTCCTGACTCCTAAAATACACGCGCCCACTGATTCTACAATTTGTAATTTCTCAAATTCTGAGATATAACACCTTTTAGTCAATGATAGAACTATGGAAGATCACTGGTGATCTCAAAAGGGAAAGAAATGGAACACACTAATAAAGTATTAAAGCTGCATGATTTTTTCCTCCTTTTTATAAGCATTATTAAAAAAGCAACATATACTCAAATTGCATAATAATAATAAAATCTCCAGGCATAATTTATGGTGTTAAAATAATTTCTATTCTCTGGAAACCAAGAGTGCCCTTGTTAAAGTGTAAAATGGGATTTCGCCTACTTGCAACTCCTTGTTCTCACAGTTGAACTGTCACAGCATGAAAACATTCCCCTACTGGTAAAGCTTTAGATACCTAGTTCCCTGATGAAAGAGTGCAAAAGGAACTAAAAGAGTTATTGACAATCACACAGTATCTCATGCCCTATTATAGTACAACTCTAAGCAATGAAATATTTTAACTCTTTAGGAAAGATGGACAACTGTGTTTCAAGAGCTCCTTTAAGATAATCCGAGAATCTAATTATATGACGTCCATTTCTTTGTTCTGTTTTCTAAGTCAAAGATTAATATGAACTATATTGAAAACATTTTCTGTGTTACTACAAAATATTTCTCATAAGACTACAAAAACATAAATGAAGTAGTGTAGTACAGTCTTTAGTACCTTCCTTAAGGAAAAAAAAAGCTTCACAGATGCAAAGTTACACGCCATAACATTTATTCATTTCAAATGTTCAACTCAACCTTTCCCACAATCTAAGTTCATAATATTTCCATCACTGTAATTCATTAGTTTCTTAATCTATAATATTTCCATAAATTCATAGAGGCCACTGATATCTCCATAATCTGTATATATTCAAGGCCACACAACTTTATGCAAATGAGCACAAAAATTGTAAACTAACTTCACTTTTAATGACCTTTACAGTCAAATCCTCTACTTTGGCACTGAGAAGCAAATTTTCAGGTGCTTTCATTGAAAGTTAAACCATCCCTAAGTATTAAGTTATGGCATACTGTTTTGGAAAGAAATTAATTATATTTTTGTTGGTAACACATTTCAGGCTGTTTACACAGCTGACATTTCTCAGCTGTACGGAATTCATGCCCCTAAGCTGTGAGGACTAGCTTGCTTTCTAGCAGATGCCTCCACTTGAATGTTTTCAGTAAGTATAAATACATCGCTGCCTGCAACAATATACATTACTTGTAAAGCACTACCTTTACATCCTAATGAAATAAAGATTTCTGGCATTTATTTGGATAGGACCTCCTTAAAAGTCTATAGTTAAGCCATTTTTGCCTTAACTCAAGCACTGGAGCTAGTGGATCTACAGAGGCACCAGCTAAAAGCCTTCTGGCCCCAAACATCTTTGTTGTGTTAAATCTCACAGCTCATGGCAACATTCTGCCAATGTGGCAACCTTTGCTCTGGGGAAGTGTAGGCAGGCACCACTTCACAGGTTCTGGGACAAAGGTGCAAATATGAATAATGAGGCAAAAAGAATCAAGCTTAATGGGGATTCCCCCTGGTGCTTGCTGTGATATAGATAGCACCAGGTAGCATTATATTCTTGGTTACTGTCAGTTTTACTTGCTTCTTGTATTTTCCTATAGTAATGAAACAGCACTTCAATTATTTTTATAAATATTTTACTATTTTTATTTTATGTGTATGAGTGTGTTTCCTACATGTATGTATGTAAGTCCACTTGTGACATGCAGTGCTTGAGATGGTCAGAAGAGGATGTCAGATTCCCCTGAAACTGGAGTTACGAATGAGTTTTAGCCACCATGTGGGTGCTGGGAACTGAACCCAGATCCTCTGCAAGAGCAGCCAGCGCTCTTAATGGTTGAGCCATCTCTCCAGTCCTGCAGTTCAACTATTCTTTAAAAGCAACTGCATACAAATATTTTTTAAAGGGGTCTCATAAGAGACTGCATCAACGTAACTCCATGAATTAGCACATAAAATGTGTAAGTACTTTACTACAGAAGAATAAATCATATTTAATTTTCCTGTTACTTTTGAATTTGAGCTTGATAAAACATATTTCAGTCTGGTTTCTACAATGTGGAGTCTAAATACAGCACTAGTAGATCTACTCCGAAGCCTGTGTAGTCTCACATTTCTAGATTTTCCCCATCATCTTTTATCTTTACTCTCAGCTAATTACTTTTGCCTTAAAGTTTTAATTACAGTAAACTTAAACATACAAACTCAATATACTCGTCACTCAGATTCAATATTGATCAATAGACAGATAGTGTGGATTGCTTCTATCCTCATTCACCCCGTCACCCCACAAGTCATTCTATAGTAAGTTTCAGTCATCATTTCATATACTTACATTAGTCAATTTGTGCCTGTGATATGTGAGTTATTTTAATGAGAATACTGACTGTTTCATTTACTAACAGCCTAATGTAAGCCAGGTACTATAAATATATTATAACTAGTTGTCATAAAAATGGTACGAAGTAGTGAAAAAAACTGAAGCTTGAGGAGCTTTAAGTGATGTGTTGTCGTCAATTATTTATTTCTATTAATGTTATTTATGTCTTGTAATAAGTTTTCAGACAATACTAAGAACTTTTCTATTTCACTCTTGTCTCCTACGATCCAAACAAGAAAAAAAATCACAAAAGAGCAAAGCAAGCAAGCAAACAAAACTCACATTAAAAAAAAAAAAAAAATGACCACCTTATCTCCAGCAGTGGCCAACCAAACAATTCTATTGACACATCATAATACTGATGCTAGCAAAGAATCCTGCTATTTTCAGATTATTTTTAAATTTCTAAAATTCATAATGCTTATAACTAGATTCAAGCAGCACCTTCATCACAAAGTTGTCTTAGAATTTTCTGTCTTCTACAAAGAATTCCTTTGTTTTAAATGTATGGTGGTCCTCTGTTGCATGAGGGAGCTTCTTTATTGAGTTGAGAGATTCATTAGTGTCCTCTTTGCCCTTGTTTATGTTGCATGAGCCTTAGGTGTTAAGGTTGCATTGTAGATGTGCTGCTTAGGCTCAGGCAACACACAGACAAGTGTGTGATCACTTGTGGTACTGTGTAGTAGTCTCCATCTGTGCAAAAGAAGCTTCTTTGGTGAGTGGTAACTGGGACACTTGAATGTATATATAAGGATACATATTTTGCATGTAATAAGTTACAGTAGTCTAGGGATGTGACAACCTTGGGGATTTCTCTCAGATCTATGTGACCTCTTCAGCCAGGTGTATTTGGCTATGATTACAGTACCACAAATGAATTTCCCCCTATTGAGTGGGCTTTAAGACCAATTAGGTAGCTGCTGATTGCCCCTAAGATAAAAGTGCCACTAGTGCACCAGTGTCATATACTATGCCAGTCTTTGATGTGGTTATTTGGTCATATCAAGTAACACAAAAGGTCACAAATGGGCAAAATATAGAGATTAAGAGTCTAGAGAGTACAGGTTCCTGGACAGGCCTCCTATATTAAGTTCTATTCACTCAGGGTTCAGGGACCATTGTGGAAGAAAGGAGTGGAAAATAAGAGTCAGCAAGGAGGTCTGCGATCATGGGGAAATAGAATCCTACAGGCTCCTGGGACCCTGCTCATATGAACCTACAGCAATGGTGTCAGCATGCTCAAGACCCATGCAAACTCAAGCAGACAAAAACCTAGCATGGAACTGGGGAAATGAGTAACAGATCCCAATCTCTGCTAAAGAAATATTGGCAAATGACTACTGTTCGGTAGAATTATGCTATACACACAAGCCTGGCCTTGAGCTAGGAATCCTCCTGCCTCTGCTTAGCCAGTCTATGGATTATAGTCACGGATGAACATGCCTGTCTCATTTTTATCACTTCATCTTCCTACAGAGTGATGTCAGCTCCTAGGCAAGAAAATGTAAAATGTGCCTCTTGTCAATATTATCACTGTGGAAATTAAAGAATTAAACTTTTAGAGTATGTGGTGGCAATGACAAAAAGGAAGAGCAGTAAGTATCCAGATAGACATAATATTTAGTACGTAAATATGAAAAGCTAATTCAATTCTTAGCTATAATAATTACTTATTATTATAAAATGTTTACAATGTCCCAAATTCTTTCTAGTCTTATTTTGGTTTGTTTTTGAAACAGGGTCTCCTGTAGCCAGCCCCCTGCTAGCCTAGAACTCCCTACGTAGACCAGGCTGGCCTTGATCTCAAAGAGCCCTGCCCCTGCATCCTCCTTCCAAGAGCTGGGTTTAAAGATGAATGCGATCATGTCTGGCAGCCATATTTATTTTAAAAGTCAGATTTAGCTTAGAATTCCCGAAACATCCTTATTTTAAAATTAAAAAATGATTACCTATTTAAAACAGGTAAATACATATGGGGAAAATGTGGCCAAAACTTAGTGTCAGTGGGTTTCTTTAGTTGCTAAAGTTTATTCTCTTGGAAAAAAGTTAATTACTAGATAAAAAAGGTTTTCAATTTTACAGTAAGTATAATTATCAGTCAAAATTACATGTAAAATGTCAGGCCAATATTTTCCTTCTTTTTTGTAATAGTGAGGCTTATAGATATATTTAACACTGAAGTACTATTAATTGTAAAATTAATTCTAAAGTACCATCCTATTGATGTATAATATGTATATAATGATTAGGTTGACTTTTAAATATTTGTAATTAAGGAAAATATTTTCTTCACTTTGAACATCTCATTATTAATAACCAAATACATTCTTTTTTTGGGGGGAAGGGGTCTTTTTGAGACAGGGTCTCCCTGTAGCCCCAGCTGGCCTGGAACTCACCATGTAGACCAGACTGGCCTTGAACTCACAGAGTTCCACTTGCATCTGCTTCTCGAGTACTGTGATTAAAGGTGTGCGCCATCATGCCCAATGATAACCAAATACATTCTTAACAAGAAAAATTTCAAGTGAAATCAAGCAGCATCAAGTTTCTGACACTAATACTGTATTGCTACTGGCAGAATGTCAATATGCTTGAATTATGACATTTGTTCTCCAAGTGTACTCGATTTTAATACAAATTCTCTTATTTTCACATTATTTGACTTAATATATTCAGTAGAAAATTCAAAGTATTTGATTTTGCTTATATAAGTCAATTGTGCTAACAATGGCAAAAGAAAAAGGAGGAAATACAATTGTGATTGTGACTTACTGAGTCATCTGTGGCAGAAGTTGGCCAGCCCTCCCATAACTGATGTCGAACTGGTATACTTGTGAGGTCATACACATTTCTCTTTACCTATAAAAAGGAAAACGGGTACAATCAAAACAAGATCTCCACATGATGTTATCATAATGGTTTAGTTCATTTATATAACATGCAACATATATTTTCTTGTAGAAATATAAAAAAATAAGTACAGAATTTCAACAAATGCTAAATGAACTAATATTTTGAGAAATACCTTTTCTCATGTTTGATTTTTTTTTTTAAGGGGGGCTGAGACTGGGTCTCACTATGTAGCTTCAGCTGTCCTGGAACTCACTATATATAGACAAGATTGGCTTTTATCTCAGGAGATCTACCTGTCTCTGCCTCTGTCTTCTAAGTGCTGGGATTAAAGGCATGCATCACCATGTCCAGCTCATCACTGATTTGCCGAGGAAGGGGTGGTATTTTTGTAGGGTATGGTGTCCCACACCTACAATGTGAAGGCAACACTGTACCTTTTATTTTAAAATGAAAAAAGTAAAGTAAAGTAACTGATGAGAATAAGGTTTTGGAAAGTTCAGGGCTCTGTTATCCGGTAATTACATATAATATCTTGCTAAGTGTGGTGACATACATACACCTGCTATTCCAGCTACTCCAGGTTGAGGCAGGAGGATTACAAGTTAAAGGCAGGTTAGACAATTTAGTAAAACTCTACAAATCTCACCCCACATACAAAGGATCATATGTCTTTCTTTGCTTTTTTTTTTTCTGAATACCATACAGAAATTCTAATTTATTCTTCATTTATGTTGAAAATAATTAACTAAGTATAACAATGAAGAGACAGTCTATTACAAAAAACTCTTCAGTTTAGTTATAGCATTGTAACTACTCTAAAATATGGGGCTAATTTTAAGATACTACATATAATACCTTTTGTAGTTAAGACTTTAATATGGTTGTTCATACTTAAACAAACAGCACTGACTCATTCTTTTGGCATGGTACCTAAAGTACCATGCTGTTCAGTTACAGCATTTTGTTATCATATTACTCATTCTTTTACATACATACATCTAAGTTACCCTTCTAGTGAAAGAGATATGCACAGAATAAAGAAAAGAAAAAACAAAACAAAACATGGAACTCAATCTATTTTTATCTCTAATGTACACCTGTGAATAAAAAAAAAAAAAAAACTCGGCAAATGAGATCTGAGGAACTTGGGACACAGCTTGATCCCCACTCAATCCAAACAGCTTTTCTTCAGAGAGTCTTAGCAATGGCCAGTCTACTATGCATATTCTGTTTATACTCGTCACATCAAGTTAGGAGATTTTCATCAGTCCTTATCAATCCAACAATTTAACCAAAGGCAACTGAATTAACCTCTGGTCACTTTTACCAGTGAGTGTATTTTGTCATACTTAAATATTAGTGCTCTCGGGGATAAACGTGTTTCCATAACCCAAAGCATTACATTAATAAAAGGGAAATGACAGGAGAGAGTATGAAATCTTTAGACTTCAAAACAAACTTTCTTTCCTTAAGCTTATGCTTTGATATATCAGAGCTTACCAGCTATGTTTTTAAAGGTAGGGAAAAATATGTATGTGTTGGAAAGGTAGTAAGGTTACCCCAGGACTAGAAAGCATACACAAAAACTATGAATGTATAACAAACAACTTTGGAGTGAGATTTCTTAAATTCTGCCTTAATTCCAAAATACAATATGGTATTATGAAATAAACTGTATTTTCTTGTTTCATTAACTCCTCTATAACTGCACTGAACTGAGTAACATTTCTTTGCTATTCTGAGTCTGTAAAGCATGTTCTGGCTATAGCATTATTTTGGTATAAAGCACAATGCCAGACTGATGTGCTGAATAAAAGTGATCAAAGTTAGACTAATGTTAGCCATTGCACAAGTATTTGGCTTCATTGTTCTCCTGAGAATGACATCTGTTAAGCAACTTATCATAGAATAAACTAGTTAACGCGGACAGAGCTTGGCTGAGAAAGTACCATGTGAAGCATATTAGGCTACTGTCTGATTATTCCAATGCAAAGACTAAATTCACATAGTACTCTGAGATTAAGGCAAAAGAATTGTGTGCTAAACCACAATTACTCAACAATTTAAGTGACAACAACTTGGCTTTTCAACAAAAGACCATGTTGAAACCCTAGGCAGACTTTACTATTATATGGAAGAACCAACATGATAGCAAAAGCACTCAATGAGATACAACAAAAATTCCATTATCTTTACAAATGAGTGTGGTCCATTAAAAGTTTAAATTACAATTGTGCAAGGAAAGAAAAAAAAATGTAAAAATTATTATTTTTTAAAAGTAGTCTTTCTAAGAATTTGAATGATAAAATGCAACTGTGTATAAAATGATGCAGAAGAATTTAAAGTCACTGTGACCCAGATGAAAGATGTACAGTTATGCCAGAGGTGGAGGAAGGATAAAGAGAAGAGAAGAGAATCAGGGGATGGTGGTAGGGTCTCGAAGGATAAGGAGGATAGAGACAATGAGAGAAATGGATGTAGGGAAAGGACAGGCAGAAAGGAGTCTGGGGGAGGGACAGACAGCCTGGGGGTGGGGGAGGTAGAGAGTAATGGAGAGATCTATGAGCACTTTAGAAAGGTAGAATGAACACAGAGAGGCTGGTTTGCTGAAGTTGGCATTCCCAGCTGCTATTGTGCCACTTCTAATGAAGTTTCATCTTTAGAGACAATTAAATTCCAGTTAAGAACAAGTGGCACTTCACTGCATAACATTTCCTAAGGGTCTTTTTGTCTTACACATTTTCTTTAATCAGCACTGGCTCAAGAACATGCTGAACCTTCAAAATCTTTTCAATTTGTTTTGTATTAAGCTCTAAATTTACAAGATTGTAGGCTGAAAACCATGCAAATGTTTCAACTACTTCTAAAGAAATTAAAATAAATGCACTGGCTATCATGAACATTAAAATGTTACAAACTATACTGTATCTACATTAAAGAGTTCCAGACTAACCATATTTCTAGTTTTTAAGAGAGATAAGAATATTACCATTGAGACAAAAAATATAAATCAGAATAACTTGAAAAGAAATGTGCTACTTTATTATTTGCTTTTTATTATTATTTAGAATTATTTATTTAGAATTATTTATAATTGACATAAAAAGATAAATAATCTCTGCTTCAAAATTCATAGTTCTTGGTATCTGTAGAGATTTTAATATTAAACATAGTAACAGGGAAAAAACTACTATGTTGTGGGATGCTCAGTATAAAGTATATTCATAAGAACTCATCTTTGCCCCAATTTTCTTTTGATTCACATAAAAGTTTAAACAGTTTTACTTTTTAAATAAAATTTCATTAAAATTTCTTAGGGAAAAATTCTCAGGAAACATTACTCTGCTAAAATGTTAAATCTTAAGACTTAGATTCAAATCAGATTAAACTCAATGAGTTGTTCTTAGCTATTTCAACTGAAAAACATAAGGCTTAAGTAGATAACACTGTCAGTGATAATCAAATCATGCCTTGTGAACTAAATATTGGTCAAACCATGAAAAAAAATTTCAGGGAATTTTAAATGTCATTCAGGTATGTGCTGTGGCGTGGAGAGAGCAGAGCTGGATTTCTAATTCTAATTCAACAGCTATTACTGTGGGCAAATTGGTGGAGCCTTTCTGAGATTTAGTTTGCTCAACCTTAGAAGAGAATAAAACATAATCATTTCTGCTTTTCAAAGCTATAAAATCCTATGATTTCATGAGGATATTGAAGTTAATCCTAAGTGCAGGAAAAAGAAAAACTAAATACATGGGAGACAAAGATGTAATGAAGGACAGTTTTCAACCATTAAGGCTAGAAAATGGAAGGACAGCAGTAGAGTCAACAAATAATAGACATCAAAGAGGAAAACTACAAATAATTTCAGACAAGAAGTAAAGATTAAAAAGGTATTTTAGGAAAATTTTTTCTTGGATAAAGAAAAGTCTTAGTCCTTACTTTTATTATATCTTATAAAAAAATCAACTAGTATTTTTCCTCTTTAAGATTTCATTTAAAAATAAAGCCTGTTGGTTTTTCAAAGAACTACTCCTTCAACCAAATGTTGTCAGTGAGGCAATAGTTTAGCCAGAACGCTACTAACTGCAGAGTTTAAAGGTTTTATTAATTTAATCCACATTACAAATTTTTGCAATCAGACCCATGAGTTTTCATTTATTAAATGTTTTAATATGAGAAAAACTATATTTAACTGATAAGTGTTCAGCACTGCTATTAACTAGTTCTCTGGTTTTTAGATTTTTCTGAATTAAGACACTAGGAGACACCATGTAGTCTTTACAAAGACTATCATAAACTATAGACACCCTTCTGATCTTCTTGTCATTATTACAAGAAAAAAGGCTTCTGTTTATATCAGAACATGAGCTTACCCACACATCTTAAATATATCAAACTATGAGCTTCACTATGAAATAATCTGGTGGAGTTTGCTAAGTAATAACTGCTCTGAGCAAATAAGTATTTGTAAGAATATGCTTAAATCAAAATAAGGCACACAGACTAGGCTTAGTTCCAGTTTCCTAGCAATCATTGGTGCTCTGAAAGGCTTAAATAGTTAAGAAATCAGTCACTTCTGATTCAGAACGGGTTTTGAACACATACTTCATATCTAATGTCTTTTCTGTTTCTTCTTTTTAACATATTGTATATGCACTGCAGTTGCACATGGATTTGTTTTACTAAGATGCAAGCTAAACCCCTCTAAAAATCCTTCCTGAACAAAAAGAACGCTTGAAACCGGATGGTGCAAGGGGAATGAGAAGGTGGCATCAGTAATCAAATGTTAATTAGCAAGCTTTTTTTTCCCCCTTCCCTCAGGGCTGGCCTGTGTTGGAGAATTCAAATCAGAAATCAATGCTCCAAGTGTTTAACTATTACTTCTTCTCATTAACTGTTTAAAAGACCAAGCAATTTTCTCTTTATAAAAACAGTAACTCAAGAATTTCTTTTTCTAAAGTACCATCTTTCCGGAAAACAATGAAGATGTTGTTTCAAGAAAACTATAAAACTGAAGTTGCTTTCAATCCAGTTTTGAACTGACTGTATTCTTCACTTCTAAAACATCTTTGTGTTTTAAATGAATTATTCCTTCTAACAACTGTACCTTAGATCTACTTTTACCACACTTAAAAAATTTGTTTTACTTCTTACCTATAAAGAAACTGGATAGCTAGCAAATTAGTAGATTATTGGGATGATGATAATAAAATAAATCAAATATAGAATCCAGTTTAAACACACATAATTGGTAAGTGTATTTTGGCCATTATGAAAAAACTCCCAAAATAAATTTAAGTATTTTCATTATACTGACACTCTGGTGAGAATAAAAATATGGTGAAAACTGCAAAGGTAGATCATATTTAAACCGAACTGAGTCTATATGTAATTGAAAACAAATTTGTATCTTTAATTAAAGGTTAAGTGTAAATTTAGATTTTTTTCCCTTCCTTCCTTCTTTTTTTTTTTTTTAAAGAAAAGCCTTACTATCTCAGGGTAGCTTTGAACTCACTGTGCAGCCAGAATGACCTTGATTCTCTTACCTTCCTTTCCAGGTATGGACCACTACACCAGGCTTCTATGATGCTGTGGACAGACCCCATGGCTTGAATGAATGCTATACAAGTACTTTACTGAGCTACATCCCCAGCTACTAAAAGACAATTCTGACTAAGAAAATGTTTAATAGATGAGGAAAACTGACTATACAAACTTTAAAACAGCCTAAATATAATAAACTTACTGGCGGGGGGGGGGGGGGGGGGAGAAAAAATGTTTACTTGCAAATGATGAAATTATATGGGTCAATGATTACTGTAAACAGTAGTTCTCAAAATGAGGTAAAAGATGGTTATTTTTCAAAAGTTAGTGGTTCTCAAGGTGAAGTGAATGAATAAGCAGTGCCAGGATTAGCTGGAAGCTATTAGAAATGTATATTACTGGGCCCTGGTGCATACCAGTGTGCTAGACACTGGGGCTCACCAGCTGAGTTATAACTAGCCCCCCAGGTAATTCTTACATATCTGAAGTTTAAGAAGCACTGCTTTTAGATGTACAAATTAAATATAAGATGATCTGGAAGTAAATTTAGAAGTTGAAACATGATGTTAAAAACCAGGAGCTGAAAGTTATGAATAGGACGCTTATGTTACCTCCTCCAAAGCTCATGGAACATCATGGAAGAAGGGGCAGAAAAAAAAAAAAAAAGAGTCATAGAAAGAAGGAAAGATGTGGAACACTGATTTCTGGGCATAATACAGCAGCAGCACTCTTGAACTCACAGTAGCTGTAATTTCCTGCATAAGACCTCCTCAAGATTGGGCCCAACAACACACACTCTTGGAAGGGGAGAGGTTCGTGGGGTCCCACTCATCCCTGAGACATTTTTGACAGTGGTTTAACCACTGGCTAGGTTCACATGCTCTTTATATAAACTCCTATCCACATTTCTACAGACAACTCTAATAAAATTCATTGGATTCAAAAAGGCCCTGAAAGTAGAAAGGGGTCTTGCTAGGAAGAAAAGCACTAATGAGAAAGGGAGGGAGACAAGAGAGACAAAAGAGAGCAAAAGGAACGAATATGAAAACACATGACGTAAATCTGTGTCATAATGAACCTTATTAAATTCAAATATGCTATACATGGGATGGAGAGATTATGACTGAATAATCTATCTCTTTTCTATTGCTTCTTTAATGAAAAATTAGATTTTTTAAATTCAAAATAAAGAAACTTGAATCAAAATCACCTGGGTTTAATTATCTAATGATACTGGGTAAATGAAGGGGGAAGAGAAAGTCAACTGAACATGTATAGAACACCTTCAATAAAGTCAGTTGCTAGCTTTATATTAATGTATCATCCCCACAATAACATTTAAATGTACATTTAATATTTAAATATCATTTAAATATTTACTTTACAAATACAGAAACTGAGGTTCACATTTATTAATTTGCTCAAGCTTCATCTACTTAGTAAATGGTGAGTAAAGGGTTTAATTTTGCTCTATGAAATTCTGAAGTCTAGATTCTTTAATTATGACAGATTTTCTTTGTCTGGATTTCTTTTGTAAAATAAAAGACTGTAATTAAGTATCTTCAAAACTCTTTTCCACTTAAAATTTTTGTAATTGTAAGAATTTTCTTCCCTTTGGTTCCTTTGTTCCCTCCCTCCTTCACTCCCTTCCTTCCTTCCTTCCTTGGGGGTGGGTAAGAAACAGGGTATATCACCACCTAACCCAGGCTAGACTTGGACTTGAGGCTTGCCTCAACCTCTAGGGACTATAGGCATGTACGATCACATGCAGTCACATTTAAGAATTTTCTATGATACCATTTACACTCAGAGTGAATTGTGGTCATTAACTAGTAACAAGTGAGAGCAACCAACTCTGGGCAGTCTGTGTCATGAGAGCAAGTGAGTCTTTTCACAGTTGTTGTACCACAACAGGCAATGAAGTATAGTTGCAGGCTGTCAACTTTTGTTACTTTTAAGTGCTGTAATAGGAGGACAACTACCACAGCAAATAGCAACATGTTATTGCTACAACAACTGAAAGCTGCTTTTACAGTAAGAGGGCATTTCCTGGAGTCACAAACAACTGAGAGAGAAATAGCAAGATCAATTTTCTCCCAAGGAAAAAAAGCCAAAGGAGAAAAGAAAAAAGAAAAAGAAAAAGAAAAAAAAAATATATATATATATGAAGATGGCTAGTCATGTGAATATTAGCAGTCTTTCTCTTATAAACATTTGGCCAATGCCTTCTGAGTCTCCCTCAAGGGTTTGGACTGGAGTAAAACAGGATGACACACTATCCGATTACTACTTTGTCTTGACCTATGTCTAATAAATCAATAATTCCCTACCTTTTTATACCAATTTTCTCTCTCTCTTAACTAATAGACACTTAGGTCAATTCCTTTTCTATGCTTCTGATTTAGAAAAATGAAATTCTTATTAGAAATAGTTATATTTTATTTGCAACCTCTGTGAGTTCTAAAATGAAATTACTTCTTTAAGAAGTAATTTAGTCCCAGCACTTGGGAGCAGAGGCAGGTGAAACATAGTAAGTTTCAGGCCAGCTGGGGCTTCAGGAAGACCCTGTCTCAAAAAGACCACAAAGAAAAGAGAGAGGGAGGAGGAAGGTAGAGAGAATGAGAATATGAATGTGCGGCAATGTCTTTATACTACTTTCTGTAAATCCATTTTTTAAAATACTAGATTTTATATATTTATGTGTACGACCATGCTGCCTGCATATATGTATGTAAGTTCATCTGTGCCATGCAATGTCCACAGAAGTAAAAAGAGGGCACAGGATTCCCTGGAACTGGAATTACAGATAGTTGCTAGCTGCCGTATAGGTGCTGGAAATTGAACCTGGGTTCTCAGCAAGAGCAGTCAGTGCTCTTAACCACTGAGCCATCTCCCCAGCTGCTAAATCTGTTTTTTAATATAATTGTTTTTCTTCTTTATTCAGGTGAGTCAAAACATAGGCATATGTAAACACACTAATAAATTAAGCCACTTGCTTAAACGTCAATCACTTAATGCCTAGGTTATAATGATAAAACAGGTTTTATACATTCTTAATTCATTTCTTTTATTTTTTTTCTTAAAGAGGAAAATTAAATATATTTAAAATTTTAAGTGCTGACAATACTTTAGGAAAATAACCATCTTTATAATTTGATAAGAACTATAGGTCCTTTCCTACTCTGGCAATGCCACACTGAAGTTCAGAGGCAATGTTTATGTTTGTGCTGCTGCATTCCACTGCCCATCCAGGCCTTTGCTTTCTTTGAAATGTGAAAAAAGTGGTGGGAACCATGAGCAATGGAATCTCAGTCCATAATCAGGTCTCTAATAATTTTATCTTTTCTTGTTAACAAAAAAAATGCAAATAACAAAGACAACAAAGGGACTTAGTGTTGGGGTCTGCTATGAATACTAAAATGGCCTGGGGGTGTGGCTCACCAAGTGAAAATAAACCATTCAAGTCACCCACATCAAGAAGAAAGTTTGGGAACAACTAGGCCAGTGTTTGCATTTAGGGCTCTGGAGTCAGGAGAGCTGTATTTCCCTCGACTCTGCTTAACCAGGGCACCAGAAACAACCTACTTAATCTCTCCTTTAGGAAATGTAGAGCAAGTTTCTCCAAAGAGAAGCCCCAAGAGATATTTTAAAGTTCATTTGATCAGGTTTTTAAATTCTAACTTGTCACTTTCCAAGATCAGATTTCAGCACTACTCTGAAAGAGATGTAGGTGAGAGCAGA
The DNA here is from genome assembly GCA_035773235.1 of Eospalax fontanierii. NCBI lineage: Eukaryota > Metazoa > Chordata > Mammalia > Rodentia > Spalacidae > Eospalax > Eospalax fontanierii. The sequence continues at coordinate 38,936,354 of CM069553.1, read as the reverse complement.
GAGGCTATCTAAGGCTAAGCACAAAATTATATACCTAGTTAACTTTGAATGAATAAAGGGGGTTGGAAACTGACTCCAAATGACAAGTGAATTGACACTATGAAGGACACCAAACCCTAAGGAATGAGGCTGCCAATGTTCAGAATCTTCATCTAACTGGCTTTTAATTCAGGCTCTTAAAATGTAACTCAATGAGTTCACTGTTATTGCTGGCTCTAAAATGCAGATAAAACTCATTTAGAAAGAAAATACCAGGCACACCTTAGCATATGTATTATTAAGGTGAGAAAAAAAATTAACTCCATGATTCATTAAATAAGTACACATTCTAAATAAGTACACTGTCTGAAGTCTCCCGTTTAAAAAAAATCACTCCTATTTATTCATTAACAAAGCTATTCCTTAGCTCATCCCTGCCATAACCTGCGCTATTCAAAACCATATGGGAAAGGACATTAAAAAACCGCCACAAACCATGGACTTCTGGTATTAGTGCTACACGCAGCATACGCCTATTCATTACTCTACCTCCCTTGTTTAATCTATCATTAAGATTCAGTGACCCTACACTAAATTTAAAGCAGATCCTTCCTTCCTCCCATGCCTAAATTCACATACTTTTCTAGTTGGGGATGCCCTCAAGTATTAACAACTCTACGGGGTTTCTCTAATCTCAGCTCTGAACTATGTCATGCTATAGAACCAAGAAATTGCTGTTTTACATCTCTAACTATGGAGGCTTCCATTTAAAAAAAGACTATATAATTTACTTAATAAGATAAAGGAAGAAAAATCCCAACTTAATATTTTTCACTGTATATGGTAGAAGCAGCACAAGGAGAGCCTGTCATATGTTGTGCTGTCTTGAAGTAAGACCTAGAAGCATTCCTTCAATGTTATTCATCACAGCACTTAAGAATTTTAAAAAATAGTGAAACCGTCAGGTGTTGACTATCTTAATAAATGGAAAATAAGAACGGGTCGATTTAAATACATATTTGATAAATAAATATTTAGGGGAAATAAGATTTCAGGAAGAAAAATGAGTGTTTTAAGGACATAATAAGCTCTATTTTTCAAGGATGAACTTTAGAAACCCTCTAATGACAATGTGATAACACGAAGAATAGAGAATTGTATATATGATGGTCTCACACAGTGCGCAGAACTTTCTGTGATGAGGGAAAATCTTTATTGTACTGTCCAGTGGGACAGCCACAAGCCACACATAGCTAAGCACTGAAACACAGTTCAACTAATTAAGGAAAGAATTCTCAATATTTCAAATTTTTAATTAATTTAAACTTAAATTGCTACTGATGGCCAGTAGCATTCCTATTGTGGTACATGTTAAATTACTTAAGAAAGTAGACACAGAAATGACAACAGAGAAATATATCAAGGTTAAAACACTGGCATGCTTTACCTCGTTCTCATTTCTTTACAGGCTGCAACATATAAAGGTATTCTTATATAACTAAATTATATTTTCATATTTATAATTTTATTACTTTAATAAATGTCATTTTAAGGTGTCTGAGAACCATCAACAGGATTTACTTAGCATTCCAAAACTGAAGAGGGATAGAAAAATGCAAATAACTATAAGAATGCTAGAGCAATAATGGGCTATACTGTAATAATAAATAGTCAAGATTAGTAAAATATTCTCTCAAGTTTGACTTAAGACAACTGCCACATTATTTATTTTAGGGTCTATTTATTTAGGATCTATCTATTTTAGGGTCCTCAATTCCTTCACTCACAACATGATTATCTGAGTACAATGAGAGTGATTGAGATGTTACTGTAATAGATAAAATGTTAGATGTATATTATTATTTTACAGATTGATGATTCAAAGTTAATTCTTTCAGAGAAAGAGCCACTCCACAAGCTCACTCACTCACGTGTGTGCATGTTGTGAAAAGAAATGTTTTTAAAAATGTCTCTTTACAAAAAGTAGATCATCACTTTATTAATCTTAAAAATCAAAGCCACATAATTTACAGTGACATTTAAACTGTTTTTAAGGAAAATGTATAATGGCATTGCTAACAAAAGTGCAAAGGGCATTTCCAATTGGATCTGTAAAGTCAAAACTCTAGGCTAACTTTAACAAGCACATTCACTTGGGTGTTAATTCATGAGCATTCATTCAGTTGTCCAGACAGCCTACAAATGTGTACTGAGTATCAAATATAAAGCAGGTATTAATCTGTATAGTGACTAGATATCACCTCTGCCTTCATGGAGCTTATATTCATTCTGTATGTGATTAGTAGTAAGGAGAGTAAGCACAGGTGAAGGAACAAAATCATTCAAGAGGTAAGAGCTACAAAGGACGATAACAGAGTCCTTCTAGTTGTTCTCTACATAAAATGGGTTGAAACCTGAATAAAAATGTAGAGGTCTAGGCAGAGAAAGCATGAAATGCAAAGGTTCTGTCAGGTGCTTTACAGACATAAATATATTCTTCAACAATCATCATTAAGTTCAATGAAGTCTTTATTCTTTCTTTATAGACTAACTCTACATAAGTAGCAGCAGAAGCAGGATCTGAAAGGAAATCTGTAAGACCAGAGTAAAATCTTCCATTTTACTATGCCATAACATTTCCCTGAAAAATAAAACCAGAAAATGTGTTCTTTCCTCTGTAATCATTTCCTTCTCAGTTAAGTGGTTACAGAACAGCAAATGAAGTGCTAGGATGGTTTGGAAGTAATCTCTTATATTACATTAAGGAACTTTGTGTGATTAGGAAAAAAATAGGGAAAGACTTGTTTACAATATAAGCACACTTGTCATAAATGTTTTAAAAATATTTTTAAGTTAAAAAATTTTAAGTACAAATGGAAAAAAAATATAGATTAGACCAACTCCCAACCCCCAAACATACTCCCTACAAGAGAGATATTTGATTCACATTGCTCATTTGCTTGGCTAACTCTTTCTTCATAGATTTGGGGCTTGTTTTAGTTCAATGAGACTAAATAATCATAAATCCCAAACTACTGTTGAGTACATATTAATAAAGTTTATTATAGTAATAGCTAACTCAAAGGGATATTTCAGAGATTCTGATCAAAGATAACTTGCCTTCAAACACAGTTAGGTGTTGTTTGTATGCTTTTCCTCAAGTGAATAGATATTGTCATGAATTCTAAAATCAATGGAAAATCCATTTGATCACATTTTATTTTTGTCATGTTTTACTGCCTTGTGCCAGTACTGAGTAATTGTCCATCCTTGAAAACTGTGGCAGCCTGGCAATCACAGTTGTCCGGAGCACCATCCTCTGATATCTCAGCATTACAGCTTATTCTTTAAGTTGTACATTGTAAAAGAAAGGATGATGGGAACAGATGCTACAAATGCTGAGCTACTCAAAGCCTGATCTCTGTAAACTTGCGTACTTTAAGGTAAAACCCATGTTAGCTTTCTATATGTGTATGATTCTTTTTTTTTAAATCAGCTCAACATTCCTTGTGTATTTCTTAAGTTCTAGATCCTCTTTCAGTCACCAGAGAAACAGTCTCAAATATAAATGTCTAGAATTGCCAGACAAGTAACATACGAATGCAAGTAACAGGCAAATAGCCCAGTCTAACTTCTGAGAAAATCTACTGATGTGTTAGGCACCATGGTCAACTGATGACATGTTCTATCTAAGGAGGTATATACTACTCCAGACAAACCAATGGCTGTTATAGAAAATGAGGGATCAGTACCAGAATTTTTTGTTTCCTTAAGAAAAGTCAGGAATCTAGTTTGGTCTGCTTTTGATTAGCTTTTTAATAAATAAATAAATAAATAAAGCATTCCGGCTTCCAAATTTTGGCAACCATTCAAATTTGAAATACTATGAGTCTCTAAATGATAGCAAATAAAAATCTTGTAGATGACAGTTTGCAAACCCTGCAGGAAAGACACAAAGATATGATAACCTGGCCTTATAAGAACGAACAGTATTCTGAGAATTACACCTGAAAACAAATACTTATAATACAATGTGATAGCTCTAATGCTAAAGATAGCAACAAAGCATTAGGGGCACAGAGAAGAGCAATTATAATAGCTGCAATGATCATTTATTGAGTGTTAGGGCACTGATCCAGGTACTTTCTACATTTCATGCTCACATCAATTCTATGGGTTAAAAAAAAAATTGCATTACTATGTGGCTGAACTGACTTGAACTCTATTCTTTCCAACTTCAAAAATCTGTGTGCTTTCTTCCTATGGTCTCGCACTGCCATTCATTACTCCAAACAAAAGATCAATCACAGGAACATTTGAAAATAAAACTAATTTTTCACTGCATTTGCTTTAGAAAAAAATGTATATCCTATTTAATATGTGACTTTAGACATTACTTTGGATATTATAGCTGAGTTCCTAAAAGGTTAAATAGTTACATATACACAAGATACAATAAAAACTTATTAATTTAACTAGTTCATTTAATAGACACTTAAATAGCACTTACTATGCCCAGGCATTCTTCTAAGCACCTTACAGGTTAAACAACAACAATTTTCATGCAATTTATACTTGAGGGATCTAAGGCACAGAGTCTATGACTTATCCGAAGTTGCATAAGAACAGAAAGCAGTATTCTGTTCCAGACACTCTGGCTCAAGTCCATACTTTTAACCACTACACTCTACTGCCTCTCTACACTGTAATCCCATTATGATATAAATGAAAAAGGGTGATAAAATATACTTTGCAGCATACATGTTATCTGTCATAAACAGCACAGTGAATTAGGTGCTTCAATGTTGCTTTAGTCCAACCATTACTATATGCAAACTCATCATTTTATAACTGAATAATTATTTGTACCGGAAACTACAGTATCATTAAGATAAACCAAGAAAGAAATTATCCAATTTCACTTGTAATTAAGGAAATGAAAAATTAAAAAAAAATACCTTCTCACTTCTCAACAAGGCAAGACCTATAAATATTTACATGACCAGTTATTGGTAAAAAAAATAATGTAGGAGAACCAGCATACTTTTGCACACTTTTAATCCCAGCACTCAGGAAGCAAGTCAGTCTCTATTAAATCAAGGTCAGCCGGGTCTATATAGCCAGTTTCAGACCAGCTAAGTTATAGGGAGACCCTGTCTCAAAATAAACAAAGAAAGTAGGATATAGGATATAAAAACTTTAATGTGCCTTTTCATATTATGACTGATAGATAAAGAAGTAGATAAAGCTTCTTTGAAGGACAATTCGGCAATATCAGAATAATATGAATGTACTATTCAACCTACCTATTCCATTTCTGTGTACTCATCCTAAAAAATTCATGCAATTGAGGAAGATGGATATTCATGTTTCATTTTTTTAGATTTCTAAGTACCCCAAACAATTTACAGTAAAAATGCCATTCATGTATTTCTGGAGTAACTATTAAAAACACTGCATGGAAACTTTGTTGCTATGCTTTTTGTTACTAATATGAATGCATAGGACAATGCCTTCATTTCTGTTTGCATTATTAGGTTTAGAACCATATGAACTGGGAAGCAAATCTGACCAAATATGTAAACTAAAAAGGAAACTACAAATTTACATTTTTAAATATATTTTAAGATGAATGTAGCTACTGTTTATTCAAAACTAATGCTTGACTTCAAACCCTCACTGGTCCAGTCAGCTTTGACCACACAACTGGCTTCCTCTTAGCCACCAAACTATCTCATAATAGGAAACTAAATAGGCCATCATAAATTTCCTAACTTTCTTAAGTCCAAAGAGCATTAGCCTTATAGGTAAGTATATAGAGACTGGGTAATCAGACAACTTTACAGAAGCCAAACCACTAATGGGTCAGACAATGTCAATCATATATTAAGAAGCAAGTTCATTAGTATCAGTGTCAAGCATATATATCCAGAGTAAGTTCACTGACAAGGCTACTATAGGGAATCCCTTTTTCCTTCAGCCTATACATGTTACAAGGCTCATAAATTTATGAGTGAAACACAAGAGTGCAAGAACTGAACTATTTGACAAAGTAAAACTAGTTTATTTTTTAATACATTTTCCTATGCCAAATCTGTAATCTAACAATATGACAAATTCCATAGGCAGAACTACTACTACCTGCTCAGTTACTCAAGTCAAAAATCTAAGAATCACCTTTCATTTCCCCTTGAACTCTCCATTCATTTAATTTCATCGTAACAAGGCCACTATCATCTCCCAGCATATCATCACCCAGCATATCACCAGCTGGAACATAATACTGCCTGCTGCTCTCTGTGCTCTCACTTTTGCCTTACCCAAGCCATTCTATAGAGAATGACATTTTTAAAAACATACCAGGATAGTGTAATTGTCTCCACTTAAAACTTCTAAATGCATCCTACTGTACTTAAAATGATTTGGTGTCCCCCCATGTATCAAAATTAATAACATCATTATCCTCTTAGCCACCACAGTTATTGTTTAAAGATAAATCCATGACCCAATCTGATTCGGTTAACTTCACAGCAAGATTTTTCCTGTAATCATGAAAAAAGGCAAATTTCAAAAATGGTATTGTCATTACAAACTGGCAGAAGAGAGACACTGTTCCATTTTATGCGGCAGCTATGGCATCAGCACATGAAAATATATTGGGAATGAAGCTAATTCAAAATTGGACACAAGAGATGGATAAAACAGCTTGTGTTCATTATTGCTAGACTTCAAAGTTGCATTTAGTTATTATTTAAACATTTAAAACTTAAAAACAAAAACTTTCATGTGTCAACCACTCTATAGTAGACAAGACTCTGACAAGACCTAAAACATAAAGGAAACTTTCTCTTAGGTATTTTGTGATCAGGGTAGGAGCTTCCTTAAAACACAGGTTCATGTTTTTACACTTTCCTATTTGGAATCACTTACTTTTAAAGAGCCAGTTCAAATACTGCTTGCTTGAAAAGACCTTCCTTCACCTTATAGATAAAACTAATAATCCCAGCCCCTATTACTGTCCTGTAGATTTCTGTTACAGTCTGGTTTAGATATAGTGTGTCTATCCTCCCCACTACCTCCAACAGGCTCATGTGTTGAAAGCTTCATCTCTAATACAGTGTTCAAAGTTGGGTCCCAAATGAACTGAATCATGAGGGCTCTGCCTTCATCAATGGATGAATTCAGTGATGGGTTCAGATTTTAAATAGGCCTACTGGGAAGTAGTGAACTGTGGAAGTTGGGGCCTGCTTGGAAGAAGTGCAGCAGAGAGGGTATCATTGAAGAATGTTTTGCTCCGGCCCCATCCTCCTGTCTCTGTCTCTGTTTGTCTCGCCTCCTCCTGCTCCTCTTCCTCCTCCTGTTCCTTTCTGCTTCCCAGTCACCATGATGTGAACAGTTTAATCTGTTATATGTTCTCAATCATGATGCTCTGCTTCACCATAGCCCTAGAAACAAGGGGGTCAAGTGACCATGGGCTGAAACTTTGGAAACTGTGAACCTACTATTCTTTTTATTTTATTTTTTAAACACAGTCTCTCTGTAATCCCAGCTGGCCTTGACCTCACAAAGATACACCTACTTCAGTTTTATTCTCTAATGTCTTTATCATGATGAAAGGTCTAACAGAAACACTTATTAAATCCTCTTTTATACATATAATCCTTTATGATACCAGTAAACTATCAAAAGAAATTGATAAAAGCCCAAAGAAGAAAATCAGTCTTTCTCTGGAGGTGGCAACCTTTGAGTATGAGTCTTAAGAACATTTAAAATATGAACATGAAAGATAAAAGCAGTTCTAACAGAAGAAGGCATGAACAAAATAAGGGTCTAAAAATCTTCAAGGCTGTATGTCTGAAAAAACCAGAGCAGCCACAAGTGGTTAGAATTTCTGGTGATTAAGTAAGTGTAAAAGATGAGGCTGTTTACTTTTAGCTCCTAGCAACACTCAGATATGAAAAGAATAATTACTGTTGTTTCACAGAGGTGACGGGACCAATCATATAGCAAGTAGTGTTGATGCCTGACAAATCCTTATGAACTGCCCTTGAACCTGCCCATCCCTTTCTTTCTCTTTCCATCCCTCCTTCTTTGCTTACTTCCTTCGTCCTCCTCCCTTTGCTTACTGCTTAAATCTACAAAAAGCACTTTCGTCATAAATTAACTTTACTTTTAAAAACATTTGAGTGCTTTATGTTTCAACCATGTGTTAAGACCTTTCATTGTACTGATATAATTATTCTTAACAGATCATCCATCCTGAAATACATCATCTCAGAGATTAAAAAAAAAAAAAACTAGGGCACAGGGAGCCTGAATAATCTGTCAAGCTCAGAATTACTAGGTTATACAGCTTTATCAACCTAAGGGAAGAGTTTTACTCAAGAGGTTCTTACAGTCAGTAAAATTTTGTTGGCAGCTATTAAACTAGGTGCTAAGATCATGCCAAGGAATGAGACAGTCTTGTTAGCATGAAGTATGCAGTCTAGTGAAAAGACAAGTAAACAATCATATAATTATAACTAGCGACCCTTTCTCCAGGAGGGAACTAAATTAAGTTTAATGACAGGCTAACAAGGAATGGTGACCCAGATAGACCCAGACAGATGGCAAGAGAGGAAGTTCTTCTAAGACAACATTTAAGCTAAAATTTGAGGAATGAGCAGTCAGTCACAAAAAGATGTTCTTGGTAGAAAGAACAGTCAGAATAAAGTTGAAACACAAAGAAACTTTGCATCTAAAGAAAGAGTCAATGTGGTTAAGTGAGACAGAAATGGACTGGAGAGGTACACCAAATCCTGAAAATCAGCTCAGATGAGATTAAGTTTTGTTTTCGCGTGTATGTATGGGGTGTGGAGGGGGCGGTGCTGCTGCTGGTGGTGGTGCTGCTGCTGCTACTGCCACTAGTGGTGCTGGTTGCTGATGCTGGTGCTGGTGTTTGGTGGTGAAGAGAAACTGCAGAAGGTTTCAACAGTGGGTAAACATGTTCCTATTTTCTTACAGTACTAGGGATTAAACTCAGGGCCTTGCACCTGCTAGGTAAACCTTTATTACTGAGCTATATTCCCAGCCCAACATGTTTTAAAAATATTACTTTGGTTGTTATGTAAAGACTGGATTGGGATTATAGGTCAAAGAATCAAATCAAGAAGGATTCAATAATGGGCAACTGATGGATTTCAGCTGCCAGGTGATGGCAAAAAGCAGGTGTGAGGAATGAAAAAGATTTAAAGGTGATGTCCAGATTTCTAACATCTACTTGGTAAGGGAAGTAAGGCAAATGAATGAAGACTTCATTATACCTCCTAGTCCTAAAATTTCCCATTTCATAGTGAACAAATGCAGAGTTAACTAATTTATTTGTTCCAGGTCTCATTCTTTCCATAGCACAGCCACAGTGGATGGACTCTAAGGTCAGACTATCTGAACATGTGTCCTGGCAGTGCTGCCTGCAGCTATACAATCAATTGCTCTGTGGCTCAGATACACCAAAATTTAATTTTCTAAATTTAAATTACAGGAATTAGTTGCGAATTTTATATTCATGATTCTGTATTAAAGCTACAGTTAAGTATAATGACGTCTAAGCACTGGGTCGAAATTTGTTTTGAGAATAATGGTATCAGGTGGCAAAGAATCCTCTCCATGAATTCAAGTTCCTGAAATGCACACACATCTTCATTATACATGTAGGACTATAAGCTTTGTTTACTATCACTAAGGATTCATTATTCATGACCTATAGTTGAAGAAAATAAATTTTCAGAAAATTCTATTTTATTTCTATTGTATTTCAATTTAGTATTACTAAAACATTTTACTAAAAATATTTTATAAAAGCATGATACAATGCAGTTAAAACATAAGCACATGACAGTAACTGTGACAGTGAATATAAAATGAAAAGCTAGCAATTCTACATATTTTACATGTATATGTTATGTCACCAACACTGTAATGTAAATACTAAAATAAAGTTCGTGTTATATGCCTTTACTTTAGTAGAATGTGAACCATACATCCTGACAATTAATATAACTAATAACACCGCCGAAAAAGCTTGACACCATATTCAATTTCCGGGGAATAACTCAATCAGGAATTAATTTCTATACTTCAGACTCTGAACCTTTTCTTCCAGATTAGGTAATAGTTTTCCTTGAATAAAAACATCTACTTGAAAAAATAAAATTGCTTTTACAGTGATATACCTAGTAATATTTAACTATTGCACATAGAACTAATAATAATTCAGGACTAAGAAATCTTAAAATAGTAACCTTTTCCAAGTTGAAAATAAAAAGTTCTAACAGTGCATGACAGACTGATAACAGAAATACCTAATTAATGTTTTGTAAAACTAGTATTAAAGTGGGGCTGGAGAGATGGTTCAGCGGTGAAGAGCACTCACTGGTTGCTCTTGCAGAAGACCCAGGTTCAATTCCCAGTGTTTGCATGACAGCTAACAACTGTCCCTAACTCTAGTTCCAGGGGATCCAATGGCCTCTAACACCACGGGCACTGCGTGACAAGGGTGCACTTACACACATGCAAGCAAGATACTCGTACCCATAAAAATAAAAATGATAAAATATTTTTTTAAAACTGATATTAAAGTTTTATTGACAGTTTTATCACAAAATATTAATATTGTTCTTTACTATGCATTATTTAGAGGAAGTATATTTAATAGGATGCTTTCAAGCAGATGTTACAGTTGCTCTAGCATACTACCTAGAAAAAATTTTTGAAAATCCATCACAGAGTCTAAGAACTTTAAAGTCAATGGTGGCATGTGTATCATCTAGTCCAAACAACTACACAATGCCATAGATCAGCATTCTGAAAGTTTCAATTAATTACAAGAAACTCAGATCAATGTAAAAATGCTTATAATTTTCTTTCTTAGCACAAAAATTAAGTAAAATCCATTAGTGCATAGTCAGTAGAAAGCTACATGGATGCCACAAGCTGCAAAATATAGGCACATAGATAGATATAGACTATAATTAATAGATAAATCAGCACACTGTAGAGAACAAAACACAAAAAAATCCAAATTATTTCAATAAAATGCTAAAAAAGCTATTAATAATTGCATGTGCTTCCTCCTTCCCCACACCTCCGGGGCCTAGACAGAGTCTCACATAGCTCAGGCTGGCCTAAAACTTGCTATATAGGTAAGGATAAACTTGAACTCATGATCCTCCTGCTGCCAACTCCCAAGTGCTGGAATTAGAGTCATGTACCACCATGCCTGGCTGCATTCTTCTTTTTATGCCAAGTTTTATAATAACCTTGATTAGCAAAGAATTAACCTCCTATCTTAAAAATTTCCTCATGCATAGGAATTTACAACAATGGTGACAGCATGCATAAGATCCATGCAAACACAAACAGACAAAAAAACCAGCACAGAACTGTAGAACTGGGAAGCAGGAGCCAATCTTAGCCAAAGAAATATTGGGCAGCTGACTACTGCTGGGTGAGGAAAATCTCATCTTCTTAAAGGGAGTGACTCTAGACAGACTGGCTAGACCCCAGTGCACTGAAGGATGTCAGGGCACACTATCTTGACTTGATAGGCTTAACATAAATGACAGAATGCATGAAATCCAGGTAGGGGGACTATGGAAGGGTACCAGTGGGGAATATAAAGATGATTAAGATTTTGTGCATGAAATACAAAAAAAAATTAACGTAAAAATTAAAATGTTATTCTCTGCAAATGATTCAATAATAGCTTCATATATACATTTAAAAAATAAATAGTGCATTATAACTTTTTAACACAAGAATCTTTTATTTTATCTGATCAGATTCAATTATTTAACTTTTCTCTAGAAAAGGCAAGCATTTATTAAAATCTAATCACTTGATTACCATTTTTTAACTAAATACCTTTGGTATCTGTATATCAATTCTCTAGAGCACATTTTACTGTAGAGTTCAGTAGATGATGTCAAAAGACATACTTCAAGAAAGAGTATTCTTGTACATAATTAGAACTATTTGAATGCTTTCATTTTTCCAATAAGCCAACAAATATGTATGTAGCTATTATTATTTTCTGTCTCAACCCTTCTAAAAATGATTAATGTGAGAACAGAAAAAAAATTTAAACTTATGCTGTTCACTAATTAGTTTAACTCTGATAACAAAGGTAGATCAACTGCATTCTTACTACATACTAGTAGAAGAGTCTTTCTGACAGAAATCTCAGATACTTTGAACAATAGCAAATACAATGCATAAAACAATTTCATAGAATAAGTTGCTTTTTTAGTGTTTAACAGTGTTATAATTTAAACACAATGCTTATCTTTTTCAAAATGTAAAAGAAATTACAAATTATTTCAAATTCGGTAAGAAATAGCACATAGATGGTCAGAAAACAGTTTACTAAACACACTATAACTATACAGGTTGTTTTAGAAATAATTAAAAATTGAATTATTCAAAGTTGAATTTACAGTTTAACTTAAGGGCTAGAGAAGAGGGTTCAGTGGAAAAGGTACTTGCCTTGCAAAATGAGGGTCTGAGTTCAGATCCTCTGAACCCACTTAAATCCAGACAGTGCAGAGTATATCTATAATCCCAGTGGTCCTATGACAAAATGAGAGGCAATAAGAGAATCCTAGAACTCTATTGCCCGCTAGCGTGGCAGAGGCAGCAGTGAAAAAACAAGAGACTCCCAAACAAGATGGAAGGAGAGGAACAATTAACAACCAAGTTGTTCTCTGACTTCCACATGTGCACCTTGCCCATACACACAAATTTATGTACACACAGACATCATCTACACCTCTATTTTATACAAATATTACTCTTGATAAAATTGATACAAACCTCAAATTGTTCTGTGTTATTTAAATGTAATACTTCAAGGGCCCAAGACATTATACTTTCATTTACTTGTATTTATACTATTTATGACTAGGGAAAATTAACAGTTAATCACCCTTTATAATGTGAAAGGAAATCTTTCAGTTAATTTGAGGTGCTTTACAGTATTGAATTCCAACTTGGATACTCAAAGTGAGTTAAACAGCTAGGTAACAGATGCCAAAACTTAGTAGGTAGCAAAATCATAGCAGGAGTAGCTCAGCAAGGCAGTAATAGACAAAAGTGCCATATTTACTGTGCTACCAAAATGATTTCCAAATAGGATTTTTAAAATATAATTTTTAAAAATTAAACTCTGAAGAAGAAAGAAGCTACATTCCTTGGCAATGGATCATTTCAAAGCTTGATTTCAAAATCTACACTAGGTTCAAAAGTTCAGTCTCTGCCAGCTGGAGTCAGACAGTGGAGGAGTAAAGCACATGTTTGTTTTCTGAGAAAGAGTTTTTCTACATTGTCCAGCCTGACCTCAAACTCCTTGGCTCAAGTGATCCTCCAGTCTTACCCATTACAGTAGCTAGGACTACAGGTAGGTAACAATGTGTTCACCTGAGCATGTTTTCTGTTTTAAACAGATTAGCCAATATTTTCATCCTCCATATAGTCTTTACCCTATTTTCAAATATATCTCTACTATAATGACAAAAACTATTAATGAAAACACTAAGCAGAATAGGCAAGATGATGTAAATAGTTTCGTATGGTAGTATGATAGATTTGTCATATACAAAAGCTACCATTAATCTTTCTGAAATGCTATTCTACCAGTGCAACAGACTACCATAAAATAAAAACCAAGTAACAATGTCAACTTTTTCTATCAATTTAGCTAAGATGCTTATAAAATGTGTCTCCACAAAACCTTGCAATGCTTAATAATTTTAAATTCAAGAAAAATGTTTCTAATTCTCCTGGCTTTACTTCAACAGAAAAGAAAACCAAGTGACTATCTTGAAAAGACTACTTTAAACTCATAGCAGACCCTGGTTAATTTAAAACTTGATGATCTTATTCTTTATCTACATATCATCATCTCTAGTTTGTTTATCCTCCTTTGGGGGACAATATTTCATTTTGTTAAGTTAGAGGTCTTATGAGCCCTTGGTTTTCAATATTAATTTATTTGTTCGCTTTTAAGTGGATAATTCAGTTATTTTCAGTAGATTGAAAAGTTCTCAGGCACAATCACTCCAAAAAAGAACTCCCTCCCTCAAACAGGTAAAGAACTTCAATGGATATTTCTCCAAAAAAGATAATAAATGACCAACAAACACATGTTCTTCCAATAATTAGGCAGCAGCAAAATCACACTGACATACGACTCTATGTTCCTTAGGATGGCTATTTTCTTAAGATTTATTTTTATTTTATGTGTGTGTTCACATGCATATATTTACCCCACCTTTATATAGTGTCCATAGAGGCCAGAAGAAGGTATTGGATCCCCTGGTCCCATGAAACTGGAGTTACAGGCAAGTGTGGGATACCATGTGAGTGTTGGGAACTGAACTTGGATCCTCTGCCAAAAGCAGACAGTGGTCTTAACCACTGAGCCATCTCTACAGCCCTGGCTATTATTTTTTAAAACACAGAAAACAGGTATTGGTGGGGATGTGGAAAAATTAATGAAACATAAATTCAGTGCTGGTATAGTATAAAACAGTGTAGCCAGCCACTGTATATGAAGAATTGGTTCCTCAAAAATTTAAACACAGAAATATTTGATCTAGTAATTCTACTTCTTTATTATTATCCCAAATATACTATTTCAAATATACAATCTTTGAAAATGAGTGTTAAAGGTATGTTTGTACATCCATGTATGACTCATAATAGCAAAAGCTAGAAGCAACCCCAAGTTTCCATTGATCAGTGATTGGATAAATAACATGCTCTAGTCACATAGAGAATACTTTCAGTCTCAAAAAGGAACACTTTCTGACACGTGATACAATATGAATTAACCCTGAAGACAAAACGTTAAGTCAAATAAGCCAGATAACAAATGACTCTTTGTTAAATGAGGTATATACAATAATCAAATTCTTAGGAAAAGAAAGCAGAAGGGTAGTTAGATAGGGGTTGTGGGAAGAAGGTAACGAAGAGTCATTCTTTAATGGAGTTTCATCTCAAGAAGAAAAAGTTCTGAAGATGCATGATAGTGATGGTTACATTCAATGTGACTTGTTACTCAATATCATTGAAAGGAACAAAAATTATTAAAATGACAAATGTCTTTATAAAATTTGAGAAAAACATATATAGGTGTATGTGTGAATTGTATGCATAATAGAAAGATTATTCATAAAAGTCAAAAGATTAAATAAAAACAAGTGCCAGTTGAAAAATGAATAAACAAAATGTGGCATATCCATAAATGGTTTTACTCAGCCATAAAACAGGAATGTCTCCAAGGTTTATCCATGCTGTTTAAAATGACATTATTTCCTTCTTTTTAAAAGGCTGAAGAGTACATTTTCCACATTTGTTTTTAATCCATCTACCTACTGATGGACCCTTAGGTTGGTTCCATTTCTTGGTTACTGTGAATACTACTATTATAAACATAGGAGTGCATATAATTCTTCCATATCGTGATTTCAATTCCTCTGAAATTTTGATTTGTATTTTTCTCTTTGTGTGTTTAGGTGTACTCCTGCTCATAAGTGTATGTGTAAAGGCCAGAAGTTAATGCTGAGTTATCATACTTTACTGCTCTCCACATTATTTTTTCAGACAGGGTTTCTCACTTAAATTGGAGCTTGCTATTTTGGTAAGACTGGTTGGCCAATGAACCCTGGGCATCGGCCTATCCCTGCCCATCAGCACTGGGATTACAGACAACTGCTACACCTGGCTTTCACGTGAGTGGTGAAGACCCAAACTCAGATTTTCATCCTTGCTCATCAAGAGGTTTACCCTTTGAGTTATATCCCCAGCTCTGTTTTGCAGTTTTCTAAAGATAGCAGACCTCCATTTCATGTGCTCATTATCTTCTCTTAAGAACTGTCTATTCAAATGACTTCCCTCTTTTAAATGAAATTACTTGTCTTTTTATTATTATTAAGTATTAAGAGTTCTTATATGTCTCTCATCAATATATGTTTTAGAAATAATTTCTTCCATTCTGTGAATCATTTTTCATTTTACAGATACTATCCTTCAAGGAACTAAAGTTTTAATATTTGATAAACTCAAACTAAACTATTTTCCCTTTTGTTGTTTGAAACCATTTCCTAACCCAAAGACATAAATATTTATGCCTATATTTCCTTTTAGTGATTTTACAGTTTAAGTGATAGGAAGATGGCTGAGATATAGTAAGGTGTTTGCCAAGCAAACAGGAGGATCTGAGATCAGATCACCAGGACCTGCAGAAAGAGCTGAGCATGGCAGCATGCATCTGTTATACCAGTCCTGGGGAGGTGGAGCCAGATCCCTGGAATTTGAAGACCAATCAACCTAGTCAAATTGGTGAGCAACAGGTACACAGTGTAGAGTAGTTGAGGCAAGACATGTAGTGCTTTGACTCTGCCCCCATGTATGTACACACACACACACACACACACACACACACACACACACACACACGTTAAAAAAAATTGGATTTTGGCTTTTGATGCAATTTGAGTTAATTTTTCTATAAGGGGTAAAGGGATATTTCATGTTTGTTCTTTTACATATAGATATCCAAATGCCTCCGCTCCATATGCTGAAAAGATAATTATTTCCATGCTAAAGTGCACTGTTTGAAATTAAATGACCATATATTTAAGAGTTGATTCTGGGCTGTCCTAATTCTATATCCCTGATCTATATACATCAGTCCTGACATTGAAAGCAGTCTGGATGGATCCACACAGAATTTTAATTTAGTACACCTGAATCATAGTATTACAAAACCTTATATATTATAAAGACTTGTTACATATATGAAATCAGTTGTGAAGTCTTGTTCTATTATATACATAAGGCAAAATTCTATTTTAATATAAAAATTACATTCCTTGTTATTTGGGTAGAAAGCACCTGATTTACAGGAATCCAAGCATCATGGTAACAAGTGATATTACACATTTACATATAGTGACTGCCTAAGGATTAGTGCTTCCCTCCAATCTCCTTCTCCCTCTGGTCCTCACCCACAAGAACAACACAAAGTCCTTCCCAGTACAGTAAACATAATGACTTAAACATCTTGCACCGGGCTCTACCTGTTAATGGTTCTATAATGTCACCTCTTTCTATGGCCACATTAACGACCATGCTTCCTGCATGTTTCTTGGGGCCACATTCAAACCATTTTCACCGTAGCTGATGAGAAGGAAAAGTATAAAACAGAAGGACAGAAGTGCTGAAACATAACTGTATACAAGGTTTAAGGAACCAGAAAAAATTTATACTTAATTTTAAGGTTTGAAAATATTTTTGCTTTAAAAAACAAAAACAGTTGCTACTATTTTACATTATGAAAACTGAAAAATGAAAATCAGATGATCATCATGATGCTTGAAAGGGACATGAGAAATACAGGTCAAGATCTACAGATTAGAGTGAAATGATATTTCCATTGTCATAGTGTAACTAATTGCCACACAGAAAAGTACACTGTACCTCTATATTAAGAACATTTTTAAAAATTCAGTTATAATCTCATTGGGAAGGAAACCACCAAGAAACTGCCTTATATTAGAAACCTAGGATGATATAAGACTATTTAAAAGTATGATTTCTATATTGCACTTGTGTAAACTGTCTATTCTTAGTCTCATTTTGAACAAAAAGAATTAGAATTTAAAATCAATTTAGAAAGATTCTAATACTTTTCTTTAGAAAGCATATATTTACCAGAATCTAAAAGTCACCCCCAAATTATCAAATTAATAAGTGGGCTAATGAATTTTCCAAAGAAGAAATAAAAATGGTGAATAAACATCTTTAAAGATGTTCATTATCCTTAGATATCAATTTAAAAGTACTTAGAGATTCCATCTCACCACAGTCAGAATAGCTAGCATCAAGAAAATAACAAATAGCAAATGCTGGAAAGGACCTGGGACAAGAAGAATCCTTGTACACTGGTACAGTCACTATGGAAATCAGTATGGAGGTTTTTCAAACCAGTAAAAAAAGAACTACCATAGAGACAGATATACCATCGTGGGTATACACCTAAGGATTTTGAGAGATACTTGCACATCTATGTTTACCGCTGTACTACTTACAGAAGCCAAGATACGTTACCAGCCTAGATGTTCATCAAAATAAAGAAAATGTGGTACATATAAAAAAATGGATTTTTTTTAGTCTTTTTTGAGACAGGGTCTCCCTGTAGCCCCAACTAGCTTGAAATTCACTATGTAGACTAGGCTGGGACTTGAACTCAAAGAGATCTGCCTGCCTCTGCCTCCCAAGTGCTGAAATCAAAGGTGTGCACCACCACGCTGGGTTCTAAAAAATGAATTTTTTATTGAACTATTTAAAAAAAAAAAAAGGATGGAACTGGAAATCATTATGGTGATCAATATAAGCCAGACTCAGAAAGACTATTGCACTGTTTTCTTTTATAAGAGGAATCTAGATTTAAATAGATATTTAATATGAATATATTCAAATAAATATCTATTTAATGTATAGTGCATGAAAATAGAGAGGGGACTACAAGAGGGGAAGAAAAGGTCTAAAGGGAGGGAACAAGAGAGGGTCATAAACACAGAAGGGTAACTATCTGAAGAAGGAAGGGCACTAACGGGAGGAAAAGGAAGGACTGAGAGGGCACTAGGGGGTAGCAAGTGAGAAGAAAACATAATGAAAATGTCATAATAAAACTCATTTCTTCATATACTTACCAAAAAGATTTTTTGCATTTTAAAAAGAAAGCACATTTATTTCAACATTAATATTTGAAAAGCTTTAGATACTCAGAAATACTTGCATAATTACTTTTGCAAATACCTTCAGGTGGAAATAATCTCATTGCTTAGTAGATCTTTATTTTCTAATTTAGTTATTCATTAAGATTACCTACTCTGTGACCATTTCAGTGGTAGGCCCTGAAATGAAAAGATAAATTTTGCACTTTGACTATTTTAAGGTATACATAGCCTAACAAGGGAAATGGGCAAATAAAGAGATAATAGCAAATGAAAATGGTCAGTGCTATTTTTGAGATGAATATATATATACATATATATTCAAAATGGGAGAAAGAACTCAGAAAAAAGACATCTAACATAAAAACCACAAATTTTAATTACCCAGATTGAATAACTATATGGCTCACAACTGGTTTCAAATTACTTTTGGTAGTGTCAACAAATCACTTTCTCCCTTCAGAAAACAAAGAAAGGCAATAAGTAAAGTCACTAAAAAGAGAAGAAAAAATAAAAAAGTATCACAGCTCCAAAGCCAGTTATTTTAGAAATCTAAAATAACTTTTGACAAGAAGGGATATGTGTATCATCAAGAGATGACTAATCTAAAATCGACATTAGTTTTGATTTCTGACGTGTATATGTTAATTTATTGACCGCATTCACTTTGCAAATATGCTTTACATCTTGCTCCATTAAATATGATGATTTGTAAGACATTTTACTCTACTGCTGATATTCCAAACTTCAATGCGATCTGTGTGCGTGTTCTTATCAACAGAAAATTTTATCAACAATAAACTAAAATAAATTACATTATTTACAATGTGATGACAAAAGGAAACAAGTCTGACTTCAAGAGAAATGAGTTGATGTTTAACTCGTATGATGATGATAACTAAATGACATATAATAAACATACCTCACCAGGTAAACTCAGACGTGTAACTATAAGTGCTTTTGATGATTATAATACCCAAAAGACTATCAACAAATTCCAAAAGCAAAGCTCAAATTTAATATAGTCTGTAACTCCAAAACTTACTTTTGAAATTGCATTTTCATAAAAAATCAGAAACTTTATTAATTATACTATAATTAACTCTATATTAATATTACATACAATTTTTATGCTAGTTTTCTTCCACAGTGATTTTGGAACTTTTCTATGATACTATTAAGTAAAAAAGCAAAAAAGCAAGGGTCCCCAAACCAAAACTTTATGTTTACTATGGTAATTATAATGTGGTAACAATATACCTACAAAAATTATGGTAAACTAATATTTTAATGGTAAAAAAAAAATGGTGTCAGTATTTTTAAAAAAACTAAAAGGGTTTCAATTCACCTAAAATAAAACTAAGGTTAGAAATATTGATCGTTAGCTGGGCATGGTAGAGCACACCTTTAGTCCCAACACTTGGGAGGCAGAGGCAGGCGGATCTCTGTGAGTTCCAACAGGGAGACCCTGTCTCAAAAAGACCAAAAAAAGAATATTGATCTTTAATTTTTTCTAAATGCTTCAAGATTGTGTTCCATCTTGAATTTACTGTATCAACATTTAAAGTAGGCTGACCTGTAACACAAAACAGAAGATAATTGCATGGATGAATATAAATTAATGCTGTGGAGGTGTGACAATTACACTAGCAGGTATACAAAAATACCTGTTCCTATTTCAAAATCTATAAAAAGGAAGGTCTACCTCTTTCTCTTCTCTCTACAGGACAAAGTGTTGTTTGTTTTCTTTTTGCTTTTCTTCCTTTTTGTTTTGTTTGTTTTAAAATCTACCTACTATTAAATAACTGGCAAAGAAAATATATTTACTAGACATTCTCCTCATGGCAATATGAAAACAATTTAGACTATATCAATCAAATAGGAAGTCATATTACTTGATTTCTAACAATGAAAGAGAAATTTCACACATACAAGAGATGTATTTTCAACATTTTCTTGCTCTCTCACTCTATTAGGCAATCCCAGACTTCTATAGTATGTTTTATGCCCATCTTCCAAAATGGTATGCATTTTCTCAACTTAATGCCACATTATCCCCCAGAAATACAAGCCTAATTGTATTTTGCACAATACTTGTTTTAGAAGGGGAAATAATCTGTTGTCTGCCTGTAGTCATTTCAAAAACTTAACTAGAATTCTTTCAGCTTCTTTGGGAACTGGTGAAATCATATTTGTTTTCTTCCTTGAGTTTTTTTTTTAATTTGCCCTTACAACCCCTTGGTTTTAACTGTTATACCTTCAATTATTGAACATTTGATATTTGCAGCATCAAGTTTCTAGAAAATTATACCATAATTAATATGTGGCATAGCTGTTGCCAAAATAGGGTAAGATTATTTCTTTGTCTTAATTTATACTCTACATCTATATTCTGAAGACTGCTGGTATAAAACTGTGCTGGCATTTTTTTAAAAAGTGATTCTGTACTGTTGGTGCAAATACAATTTGTTTCACAGGACTTTCTGAGCATTCTTCTTTTCCAAGGTACCTTCTCTTGTTTCCTTCATCCCTTTCCATCAAATGTCCATGTTCAATACTGATTTTCCATTGCCTTCCCTCTAGCCCTGTGCATTAGCTGTAAAATAGATGTAAAGCTTGGTATACGTCCAAAATTTTTATGATCAAAATACATACTTAGCAAATTGTTTGGCTAAATCTTTCATGTATGATGAAAGATTATTACCACAATTCATTAGCAAATTATAGACTTTGAAATGTAGGCAGACAAATATTTGGCCCTGTATCAATCAATTTGGACCAGCTGGGTAGAAATTCACACAATCCCAGGAAACCTGGGAAGCGAAGTGCTCTTTCATTTTTCACTCACTTGAAACATTAAAGAAAAATTATCATTCTATAAAAATGTCCACTTTTCAAGATTTTAGCTGAGTGATTTTAGAGTTTATTTTTCAGTCAATTACTACTTTAGAAACCAATAACTGATCTTTTTTTTCTGCAAATGAGTTAGAAGAATAATACCTAAGGTACACAGGAGTATCCTAATACTTAACCACTATAATCCACTTTTCAAAGCTAAATATTTAATAACACTTTTTATTGCCCTTAAATAGAGGCAGTACACATCTACACACTCTAAATAAGCCTGCAAAGTAGTTTTACAGTTATTCACAATAAATAATTTTCTCATTCTTTCTCTGAGTTTTTCTAGCCTACTGACATGACCCTGTACACACACTGTGATTGATCTATGTCTGTCTGTTTTGGTTAAGCTATAAGGCCATATACAGGGACAGCTGCACTTTAGAAGCAACTTAAAACAAATTTCATCTTAGTGGCATCTAATCCAGTGCTTGGTACAAGATGCATGGAAAAGTCAGTGTCAAAATTAAACAATGACGGCTTTGCAGTGAGCAGATGCTTTTGCCTTGCAGCTGTAAAACCTCAGAACAATCCAGTACTCTACTGTCTGGTCACGCAATGACCACAAAGCAAGGAATACATTTCGTCATTTATACAAACTGCTGTGCGCTTTTAAAAAGTCTTTTTTCTTTTAAAGAAAAAAAAAAAGAGGAATATATCAAGAATTGAGGGGCAATAAGGAAATATAGTTCTAAAATGAGTAATACAAAGTATATTCATCAGACTGATGATGACTGAAAAATAGCTCTTTGACTACACAGTACTGAGACATGTAAAAGTCATATTAGAAGAAAGAAGACACTATAACCTGATATTTGAAGAGGCTATGGCCAAATAACATTTTGTTTATAAAGATAAGTATGGAAATAATTTCTTACAAATAGGATGTCTTAAGATATCTAGTCTTAGTCCACCTCATTTTATATTCACTTACCCTTTCTTTAATTCTTTGTTGTTTTACTTGTTTCTTTGTTTTTTCAGGAGGGCCACTAAAGAATTGGATATTGCTCATTTTAAGGTTTAAAAGTACTTAAATTTTAAAACACTTCTCAGCTTAAGTAATATAGTACTCACAGAGGTCTATGAAGAAATCTGAAGCCTTTCCCACTTCTACCCTACGAGAGGTAGTTTTGTATATGGCATTCAAGAATCTAGGAGTTAATAGCTTAATAACAAAATAAATACTTCTCTTACGAGGAAAAAAAGCATTCCAACTACTGTCTCTGTGAAATCAGAGAATTAGCCACACCTAGGTAAGTGACTATATAGTCATGATCAATTCACTTCTGCTGAGGTTCTAAAAATAGCTTTCACCCTACCTATAAGAAAGAGTCCAGTAGCTTTACCTTTATTTACTGCATTTTTTTCCTATGAGATTTTTTTAATCTTTCAATATTTTTTCTTGAAATATTTTCTCCCCAAGGATACCAATTCACTAACACCTTGGCATTTATAAATTTCACTGGATATTTTGTTTGTTAAAGGTTTTGGGGAATTCCCTTATATCCTTCTCTATCCTACAATATATATTTCAATGCAAAATCCCTAAGTAATGACCACATTAATAAGAAATTTTAATTCAACAATCAGAGGTCATGCTACCTTCTTCAATTAAAAGTTTGAGAAATCAAACAATTTTTGTGGTTATATCTGCATTTTTTATCTTGTTTTCTAACCATGTAATTAAAACACTGACATAAAAAAGGCTTCTTAGTGTATTTCACCTATTTAAATATAACTTCCAGATATTACAAAGATAAGTCCAAACTTAAAAAGACTATGAAACATTTAAATTATTATGTCATGTTTGTATGATTCTGTTGTCTTTGCTAGTAGCTAGTACTTAAAAGATTTTAAGTTATAGTGTCAGTAAGATGGGCTACCAAACAAAACTAAACCATGCCACTATAATACATATGAGAAAAAACTGACTGTTTAAATTTGAAGGTGCCTATGAGGACAGCTGGTCAAAAGCAAAAATAATTAATTAATTTTTAATTTTTAACTTGCTCCCGTGTATTTTACCTACATACGTCATTGTAAGAAAATAATTATCTTACAGTGTCAGCATTTTAAATTACAGTAGTATATATGAGCAGTTTAAAGAATAAGGAAAACTACAAATTTGGACAAACTGGATTTGCTAATATTCTACAATGTTTATTTCATAACCAAAATTATACTAACAAGATTGTGAACATTTTGTTTGAAAATACACTTCAGTTTAAGGTTGTACAATATTGATTAATAGTAAATATATTTTTATTTCATTATATACTTTAAGGAATCAGGGTAGAGATTTGCAAGCATAGTTAAGTAAATAGTTCCCTTTTAAGTATATTTTATCACTGCCGTTCACTCAATAACAGCAATACATTTTTAAGTATATATTTTACTCACAAATACATAAGTCACAAACCAAAAGCTAACAGATGTGTGACTTCTAATTAGTTATAATAATCTCTGCCTCAATGCTATTAGAACGAGCCTTTCTTTACTTCTGAAAACTTAAAAAGCTTTCCTTTGAATTTTAAACTGTCAGGGTGCTTCAAAGTCAATGTACAAAATCTGCTTTGATTAAAATTTTAGACATCTACAGTGATAACTTTATGAAAGGAAAATATTAAATTATAATTATCCTAAACAGACACAGTCTTGTGAAACTAACCCTACATTCATGCTAAAACACAAAGAGTTGAATATAATGAATTTGATTCATCCTTGGGACACAAAGCTTCACCACAGTAAACTCAGTCAACTGTTGCTCTTGCGCTTATATTCATGGTGCTTAAATAGCGCACTTTAAAACAAAAAAAACTCCAATTGGCTTTTCATACATCCACCCTCCCCAAAAATAACGCACTTGAAAAACTCAAATGATATGAAAGGCTTCAAGGCCTCTTTTCTCCCTTTCATACCCCTTTTTTTTATTTCTGTTTGCAGTAATCTGCCTTTCTCTTTCTCTTTCTCATTGCTACAGAGCAGGCGAGGAGGCTCAGAGCTTTGAAAAGGGGGCTCTGTGTGTAATGGGTCCACTAGAATTAATTTACTTGCACCAAATCCATTGAGCATAGAGGTTCCCCCTTCTCAAATCATTTGGAGTCGAACGCAGCCCCCAGCCTTTGTAATTCTAGTAAAGCACTTAAAGTGCACAGTAGGTGTTCATGAGGACCATCTGGTCAAAAGCAAAACAAGCTGCTGATTTTGCCTTTGAATAGAATGAAGCAAGTGTGAATTAGTCTCTTCAATTAGCACTATTACAACCTGTCAAGTGCATATTGTAAAACAGGATTATTACAGTATTGGTCACCAGTGCAATTATTTACTCTCTGCCTTTTCTTGCATATAAAAAATGTCTTATGTTTATTATTTTCTGATAACTGAATATAATTTCTCTTTAGACATTTCAAAACTATCAACATACAAGCTACAGATTATGAAATATCATAGGCTAAAATGTTAGAATACAAATATTTTAAGTAACAAAGCATTGCTTTAATTAATAAATTTTCATGTTTTTTCAAATTCAGGTATAAGGAAATTATACTGGTTGAAAAAATAATATCCAAATTATTCTAAAATACTTCCAGATGAAGAAAAATACTACCATTTTCAAATAGCTACACTGTAAATGCTATTTAAATTTATTTCCTAAGGGAATACTTTTATTAAGAAACACCGAAAACCTCAATATTTATAAAATGATCATGACTGATTTGCTAATTTGAAGCAATATACTTCAAATATGATTTAAAATGCAACTTGAAACCAATAATATATATGCGTTATAGCCTCTTTTTTCAAAAACTGAATAATGGCTTGAATCTATTACCAGGTTGCTTAAGAAACTATATCTTTTATTCCTAATAAAATGTCATTTTTTATTTTAAGTTTAAAAAAATCAAACTATCATATGTGCTAATTAAATTTGCTCATTCTAACTCAGCTAATATATGCCATTTATCTTGCTGTAAAAACAAACCACTTAAACTTTTATTAAACAAGCACACAACATAATACTCCCTTGCATGTGTCAGCTAGCTTACTGTTTCTTCACCCCCAATACTGGAAACAAACAAGCCAAAATAAAAATGAATAATAAATAAATGACGTCTACCTAATACCTAAAACATGTGAAGAAAAAATATGACAGTTAAGAAGTTATATAGTCCATTCACGACTAGAAAACTGATCGTTAATACGATCTATAAAAGACTACAAATTTCAAAACTGTTACTAACCACCAGCATTAAATAATCCAAAAGATACATCGGTCAAGCAAGTTGAGAAAGGCAAAGTACAAAAATACACAAAACACACAAAAAGTACAATAAGGCTTAAAATTTCAGAATCAAAATCAACTTCATAATTTCACAACTATTTTTAAGAATTGTTGACTTATTTAGCTTACTTCTTGATATCAATTGTACTCAGTTGCCTTCCCACTGAATCATTAGATTGTTCAACATGCACTACTCACTCCCTGCAAGATACAGCTTTATATGCTGTCAATTTTCCCCTTTCATTCCCATTTAGAGCTACATCAACATTAATAAGAACAGTGAGAATTGCAGGGTAAAGTGAAACTTGGGAGAGGATTTAAATAATTCCAATAGCTATTCATCATGCTTCTCACGGTAACAGATAAGTAATACCCATGATTCTACATTAAAAATACTTAGATATCTTATCTTTGTTATTCTGGGTCAGGTGTTTGTTTCTTAAGTTTGTATGACATCTACAAAGAAAAGTAGGTATTTGCCTAACAGAAGCTCTCGCAATAAAAAGGCAGACAACAAAGAATCAGTTTCCAAGAAAAAGTTGGCTTGATTTCAGGGACTTTATATACTTTTCCACACCTGAGTTTAGGACTTGAAGAAGGTAAATCAATCTTTCTCTCCCCTTATATTAGCCCTTCCTAAGTAAATCTGAATCCACAGACTTAGAAAAATTACTAGGATCTTAGAGGATTAAAGTAAGGTAGGCTTGTTTAAATTTTCAAAGAATTTCAGTATTTTAAAGTGTGTCTAGTATTTAATTTAGAGCCCAAATTGGTAGAAAGTAGAGGCTGTCACAAAGTTATTATCACATTATTTGATCATTCTGACAAGATGCTTTGTTACTGTGGAAGAGTAAGGATTTTATTTCTTATAACTATTTCTTATAACTATTTCTAACTCTCTCCATTTTGACCTTTTGAGAGGTTACTGCCCTGTCTTCAAGTAGGACAATAAAAGTGGAAGGATTTGTAAACAGCTTAAAATAAAAACAAAACCCCTCAATAACTAACTAGCTCAAATTAAAATCTAGAGCATCCAAAGAACAAAAGTCACAACTGGGAAGCAGTAAATCAGAGTTAAGACAGGCAAACACTTGCACCACAAACTTACACTGCCATATGGTCACTTAGGAATTTATCTGAAATCCAAACTCTTTAGTTCTATTTTTTAAATCAGTATTTTAAAGCTGTATTTTGTCTAGTTAACAGCTAAAAATCGGTGCCCTTTTCAATCTTATTCATTTAATACAATTTTCTCACTGAGAAATATCATAAAAGCTTTTTCTTAAAAATTCAAGGCTGTCAAAATATTAAAAATTTTTTCAGCAAGAAAAGAAAATTAATTTACTATGCTGTAAAAATTACCAAATATTTTCAGTTTATTTCTTTAAATAAATTTTTCAGTATATTATACTGGTCACAATTTATTTTGGGGCTTAATACTGAAAAAAAGATTCTTGAAACTGGTGACAGGGTTAATTTATAATTGAGAATCATTAAGATTCCAAATTAAAAACAAAAAGACCAGTATTAATAAAACATAACTACAAAATCATTTCAAGACTGTACTTTCTCTTAATATTGCAGACTGACTTGCTGAACAAAAAATAACACACTGTAGATTGACTGCAAGGCTGTAGACAGGAGTACCTTTCCTTTACTTAAAACTAGCTCCACCGGATCACATAGGTTGAAAGAGAAGTCAGCCAGAGGGCTGACTTAAGAGAGCTGCTCCTATCCTTTCTCAAAGTTACAGGAAATAAGAGCTTGCTAAGAACACTCTACTCACAAAAAGAGTAATTGTATTAAAAGCAGCATTTCTTTTCTGATAACCAGCATTTCAAATATTATTTTAATTTTTAGAAAAGAAAAAGAAATACATAAGAATATCTGTCATTAAAAAATAATTCTAGAACATTTTCAAAAGATAGGTAGAAAGTGGTAGGAAAAAGATTTACTGTTTTCAAGTCCTTGACATTTAAAATATATTTGATAATCTAAGTAATATAAACTGGAGAATAGTTTCAGCCAACTGTGGCATGCAGTAGCACATTTACAGAATTTTGAATATTTCTTTAAATAATTGATGTAGTCATTTTGAATCATTCTGCATAGGATATCAGGTGTGAGCAGATTGCATTAACGCTGCTTAAACATTTCAACTTGTCAGTATGGCCAACTCGATTTCGGAAATATTTGCAGTATTTTCCCATCGAAACAGTAATAAAGGCAAAATAAATATATGCCACTACTTTATAATCACCGAACATTAATGAATATTTTATGTCTTTTTAAATCTCCCTGTTTAATTTAAAAGGGTGAAATTAAGTCTCCTCCCTGCAATATGCCAATTATCTGAAAATCAAACAATAACTTGGCCATTATGCTCCTTTTGTTAATATAAGAGAAGCTAATTTGAAAACACTGAGTGGCATTTTTAGGCTATCAGCTTAATAGTCCTTTCTGCCCTCTTGTGGGAGAAACTTGAAACACACTCAAGTTATTAAAACCAGCAAAGTAAGGGGAACGCAGGGGACCCCCACATGGTTCACAAAATTTTAGCTAAAAAATTTCATTCATGCTTATCCAACTTGCATTGTATGCTTCCTCAAATAAAATAAAATGAATAACTAGAATTTAATTTACCTTTTATTATCTTGCTTTAATAACTGGAGCTATTTTGAAGCAAAATTTCCTTGTTTAATTAAATGTTCACATGAAATTTAGATTTTACTGTTATAAAGATCCTGTAATAACTCTAAGATAAAGCCATAGTAAACCATTATTTCTAACATATGAACAAAAAATGACTTCAAGGAATTAAAATTTTAAATTCAAAATACAGAATACCCATTGCAGAGATTAAAAATAAAATGGCAATGCATACACATTGAAATTCCAGAAAACTCGAATAAATAAAATATATGAATGAATTCAAAATCAGAGAAAAAGATGTTAATGTCTAGTTACCAGCCAAAAAGTTCTTCAAGTGAGAAAATAAACAGAATAGTAAGTTCTTTATGACAAATCCAAATGATGAAAGCCATTATTTAAATATTTTTTTAAAAAGGAAACTATCAGTAATCTAGTCATTTCCAATGCATTTCATAAAATTCTGAAAAAACAGCTGATCAAAAGTATTTGTTCTTTCAAAATGAAATTACTAATAGTTTTAAAAATAATTTTTGAAGAAAAGCAAGATTAAGCATGACCTATTCTCTTTAAAAAATTAGTAATAAAGCTTTCAAAAATTATGAATGGCAATATGAAACACTCACTATTTTAATGTTTCTAAACACAGAAGTTCAGTCACAGCCTCAAGTGATTTTTTTCCCCCCAAGGAGAAAAATTATTGGCTTTTAGATGGGTGGGGCCAAAGACATACCAAGGTACCTTTTTTCTTGTCTGGGAGGTTTTTGGTTTTTGGTTTTTAAACAGTGGCCTCCTTGGCCATACTGAAGAAAATATAGTATAAATACTTTTCCCAGATAATCTGAGCTAAATGACATTCTCCAATAGCCTCTTATGAATACTGCCCAAAGCTAGGAATACAGCAGCCTGAGAAAAGCCTCCTCAAATTCCTGATTAAAACAGTAACATATAGAACATAAGTGGCACACTGAGCATGACCTTTCAAATAAAATAAAAAACCCTTCAAAATAAATGCTGTCGATAAACTGCAAATTAATATTTTAAACAATTACTATAAAACCATAAAATATTTTGTATAATAATGGACTATTTTCTTAAGCAGGGTAGTTTAAGAATTATCAAGAGCTCTCATTTATAACATCTATATTTCTAGGTCAAGTCATTTGGTGTATCTACAGTAATCATGGATGCTGTAGTTAATTAAAATTAAAAACTCAATAATGAAACATAAAGAGAGTTTCTACCAGAACAGATAAGCCCTCTTTAACAGGGTCAACATTAGCTTTAATGAGCTACCTTTATTCCTTAGCTGTGAGACATAACTCACCTCTTGAATGGTACTGCTTCCTGAGAAGTTCAGGTTGTACTCCCGCTGGACTTCTCGGTGGGTGATGATCAGCATGAAGTTTTGATTTAATGATTCCTGCAGGGCACTGAAAGGGTTGAAAGAAAAACAAGGAACTCAGAGATGAACAAGTTCTAGCTTGCTTTACAGCTAGCTGCAAAAACCCCAGGAGTACCCTAACCTCCACACAGGCATGTCTGGGCCCAATGTTATCATCTTTTCAGCTCCTAAAGGCAAGAGAGCATGCTGAGAACAACCAAGGGGAGCTAACCTGTTAACTCCTTCTCTACCAAGGTGTTTTAAAACTTCTACTGCAAATACTCTGAATATGTACCAATTCTGTGTGTGCTATTGTCTATATAGAACCGAACTATGAAACTATTTTTATTTAAGAATGCTGTATAAAAATAGAAATATGGCTTAGTCAAAATTCAGAAGATACTAGAATCTACAGAACTTTTAACTGTTATACCAAATACCCTTCAATATAATTGTGCTTTCACTTACGACTCAGCATTATACAGCATTCAGAAACTGGAGTGCAGAGCAACCTTTTTTAAATCCTATTATGAAGTTACAAATGTTAGAAATGTGTCAGAAACATAAATACATGAAACTAGCTACATAAATTAAGAAATTAAGTCATGATTCTATTTTATGTCAATATTAAGAAATATGATTTTCATCAATAATTTAATGCCTACTAGTAATATGTCCAAATTGCTTAACTGCCTGTCTTGATTGTAATTTTCATGGCTATAGCATCAGAAATTCTGAGTGTACTACAGATCTGACCTTTTTGTCCCCTCCTTGCCAATCTGGAACAATGTAATAAAACAGACACATAGTGAAGAGATTAAAATTGGGTAACTAACCAGTTCATTCCAGTCTCCCACAGGATTCACAGGTAAATTATAGACACCACCCCCCAAAAAAACCAGAGGAAGTACAAATGTATGAAATGAAATTTTATTAATGAAAGCTTTTAAAAAAACTATATCCAACTAAAATACAGGATGTTTGAGACACGGGCATTTGTCACTCTATCTTTAGCACCTAAGCATAATACCTGGGATGCTGCAGGTATTCCCTGAATAGTTAAGCACACTGTGAATTTCCAGAAGATAATCTTAGTCACCTTTTGTCTCTCAAAAGATGTTACATTCTGGGAAACTATTACTACAATTAATCTTTTGATTTAATTTTTTATCAGCATCAACTCAATGCCTTCCACTATTATTCTGAGTCCAAAGGAAATCAACCTAAGAAATCATGCCCAGTTCTTCTCTGAAAAACTCAGCTTAATAGGGACAATTAATGACAGTGGAGCTGAAAGAAGAGCTTGATGAAAGCTGAGACGGAAGTGTTTAACTTTGTCCTGAGGGAGAGAGTAAAGGAATCCAGGAATCATAGTATCTAGATTCCAGGCGAAACATATGTAAGCTGAAACATGAAAGATAAAGAGGACCTTAAATTGACTACTCAGAAGATATCTTTCTTTTTAATTTTGGAAAAGGGAGAAGGATGACCCTTATAAACACTTTAATGTATACCAACCTATGTTCATAACACTGTTCTAGATGCTAGGGAAATAGTGAGGAACAAGAAACACATGGTGTTTGTTTTCATGAAACTTACATCCAAGAAGGCAAAGAGCTAATAAATGAACAAATAATTTGAGAATGTTTATTATGAAGAAAATATAACACAGTTAGATACAAGGTAGCAGAGAGTCAAGAGAAGTCAACAGAGCAGTTGGAGGACCACATCTTCAAGGAAGTGACCTCTAAGCTAAGGTTGGCATAGCAAGAAAGAGATTTGTCCAATCATGTAGCTTCTTGTAGTTAATGCACAGAAAAGTCACTGGACAGTTTTATAAAGGAAAATGCTAATAGCTGATTTATATTTATGTCTATTTAGTATTACTCTGGCCAGGCATGGTAGTACATGCTTTTAGTCTTAGCACTTGAGAGGCAGAGGCAGGCAAATCTCTTGGAGATCAAGGCCAGCCTGGTCTGCATAATGAGTTCCAGGCCAGCTGGGGCTACAGGAAGACCTTGTCTGAAAAAAAAAAACAACAAAAAGATTACTCTAGTTGTTCTGGCTATGGAGAGAAAGGACTAGAGGTAGAGGAGATAGGAGGATAGACTAATTGACAAAAGAAATGAGAGGGCAGCTTAGACTAGGGTGGTAGAGGCAGAGAAATCCTGACCAGGATGTCAAGTGAAGAACACAGTTCAGAGGCAAAAGGCCAGCAATTTACTGATGGAGTGTAAGAGAAATACAATCCCAAGGTTTCTGGCCTAAGCAAACAGGAAGATGGAATTTTATTTAACAAAGAAAACTGGGTGGGAAAATTGAGAGTAGAGTTTTGATATATTAAGTTTGATGCCTACTGGAAATCCAAAAATATCAATATTATATTCAAAACAGGTGAATGTAAGAGGCAAAAGCCAAGTGAAAGGTGAGCCTACAACTTGAGATGACAGGTAGAGCCAAAAAGATGAGGAGTGTAGGGAGGGAGAGAGGGATGGAGCCCTAGAATATTCCAATTATCTGAAATGAAGCAAAGGAGGAGTCAGGTTAAAGGAGATTAATAGTGAGATAAGAAAAATCAATATAGCCTAGTATTAAAAAGCCAAAAGGAAAAAGTAACTTTCAATTAAAATGGAATCATTATTGTCAAAGCCTTCCAGAAAAATGGCCACATGCAAGCAACATTCAAAAGCTCAGTGTGATTACAATAAAGGGAGTAAGAAAGACGTGTGATGGAGAAAAGATTTTGCACAGGATCCTTCCCATGGAACCAGACACAGGATCAACGGAGAGAGACATTTATGCATTCTATAGTTCCTTTCCTTACATAGAAAAGAAGAACAGAAGAGCCTCTCAAGAATGCTACAGTCAATGGGACAATGACCAGTGGACTAGCAGAGCATGCCATTTCCAAACAGGTCAATGTCCACACTATAGAGCAGGCTACAGGGGAGGACTCTCAAGTTTGGGATTACATAAGGTGTTAGAGCTTGACTCTACCTGGAATGTTTCCCAAAGCTGCCAGTGTTGAAGGCTTGTTCTCATCAGGTAGCACTTTTGGAAAGTGGTGGAAATTTTGGGAAATGAGTAGAACTGTCCTTGAAGGGGACCTTGGGAGTTTGGCCTTCTCCTCCAGTATGTGCTCCTCAACATGGCATACTGCTTTGCCACAGACCCAAGAGCAAGAAGATCAAATGTCCATGGACTAAAACCTCTAAAATCATGAGTCAAAACAAAATTTTCTTCCTAATAAAAAGGGGGAGGGGCTATATTATGGAAAACTTCAAAAGCTAGGCTAAAGAACTCAATTTCAGAAATATTCATCATTTTATATAACCCACATATCTAATATGAATCTACACATTTAATGCTTTTCATAGTTTTCTAATCTAATTCCTTAGAAATATTTTTTCATTTTTAACTCTTATGCAATAATTTCACAGACAAGTTTGACGGGACCAGCATCACCCACCATACTACTTTAGAAGAATACCATTTTAGTACAATTCTAGAATTTCTGGATGGCTGTGGAGATGGCACAGGTGTACACACAGAGCGACATGAGTCTTAAACTGCTCAGAATATAAGGAGCCAGATCTGAACTTCTGCTCCACTAAGGTTAGTTGTTTGACCAAGTCAATCACTCTTTCAGTGGTATTTACTGAGTGCCTAACATATCTAAGGCCCTTTCTTAGACATTTAACTACTCTATAAATACTCTTTCCTCTTCAGAAAAAGTATGGTTTTTCCTTCTTAGAATTATGACTATTAGGTTTTAAAAAGCTACGTGAATTTTTATTGAATAAGCTACATGGTGACCTATTATAAAATTAAAAACAGAACACTTGAGAGATACCCAGATTTTAAAAATCTTACAGTGACAGTAAAAAATCAGGACAAGATCTAAGTGCTTCTTTGGCACTTATTTTTCATGTGTTAGAAAACCATACAAAACAAAACCTTGTAATGGGGCTGGGGAGAAGGCCCAGTAAGTAGAAAGCATGAAGAACTGAGTTCAGACACCGAGCACTCACATAAAAGATAGACCCTACTTGTAACTCCAGAGGTGGAGGGGTGGAGAAAGGAAGATACCAGAGGCTTCCTAATCAGTCAACCTAGTCCAAACAAGGCACATACACATATACATGTAACACACACACACACACACAGCAAAACTTTCTAATCACAGAAATATACATTGTATAGTTTGTCTGTTACTCATAATGATATTTTTTTCATACAAGTCTTATTTGAGGTAGATCTATCACATTCCTAGTCCTAGTGAAAATGATTTGTCAACCTAGAGTAACATCCTCCATTTCAGAGTCTGGCCTGGTTCATTTGTTTAGTTGTTAACAGTTGGTCTTCTAAATGCTATAATGTCACATTATAACCTACTTGCTTAATGTCACATTCAAAAAAAACGTCGCAGTTTCTCAGGTCTAACTATAGACATTACAGTTATAGATTTGCCTTCTGAGGACCAAGGAAATAAATCCAGTAAGATCATATTTCTGCCTTCATTGAGTTTGTTGAAGAATAGGCACAAAATATACTTTTATGTATAATACCATGTGCTAAGATAATTTTCTAATGAATCTAATACCGATTTTCCTAAGGTGCTTTAAAATACACAGAATATACTTTAAAAATTCTCAAATCAAACCACAGATGCTTTCCACAGGAGCTAATGTAAGCAAAGTAGGTTTTATTTTGTGACAGTGGTTTTGTTTGTTTATAGACAGGGTAGATAAGGTTGTAAAGAATGTTCTCTGTGATTTCCATAATATGAAAATATTATGCTAAAGTCTTAACTTAGCAAAATGCTTCTAACTAATGAAACTTACAAAATGAGTTGGAGCCTCAGTCACTATATCTAGGAGCAATCTTCTCCCCAACGGCTCGTAATAGACAAGAGAGTCAGCCATAATTATGCCAATTTCTAGCAGTCTCTCTTTAAGATGAATAGTCATTTGCACCACTTCAACTTCAGATCATTAAAGTCTAAAAAGACTGTCAACTAAAATAGACAGGTGGGAAATAATGCAATATTATTATTTTAAGTGGCATGTTTTCTTTCAATCTGAGAGAAAAAGATAAAAGCAAACAGAAAAGCATTTTATTGGGGCTGGAGAGACGGCTCAGCAGTTAGGAGCACTGGCTGCCTTTGCAGAAGTCCTGGGTTCGAACTCCAGTGCCCACATGATGGTTAACAACCGACCATAACTTCAGTTCCAGGGGATCTGATGCCTTTTCTGTCCTTTGTGGGCACTTGCACATATTCAGGCATAACACGCATATACACAAAATAAATTTTTTAAAAAATCTTTTAAGAGAAATGTTTTAATTAAAAAAAATTAGCATTTTTGGGGGGGTGTACTTGGGCATGTGTGTGCTATGGCAAAAATATAGCGGTCAGATGACAACTTGTAGGACTTAGTTCTCTCCTTCTATCATGTGGATCTCATGGATCAAACTGAGGTCCTCAGACTTGATGCTCAATGCTTTACCTACTGAGCCATCTTACAAACAGGCAAACTTTCCAAAAGCAGTATGAATTTTAAGGTTTTACACGAATTTAACACATATTCTCTCTTTGCTAACTTTTCTCCATTATGACTTTTCTTTCTATTAAGATATCTACACTTAACCAAGACATTGTTTGAGTTCTACAAGTAAACGAAGGGTCACTGAACAACTAATCTTTGTTTTACTTCAATTCTAGACTGAAACTAATGGGTAAAATGTAATCAGAATGATCAACATTTGTCTCCAGAATCTAAGTTAGTGACTATTTGCAACAATAAAATTAACAACAAACAAAACAAAATAAAATGAAAACTATGTCAAGTACCTAGGAGGCAGAGCTATAGACATTTTTACATATGCCCTATCATAATTCTTTCAAGGGGTTCCTTAACTTTTCAGTAAGAAGACAGTATCATTACACTGTCCAGGTTATCTCCTAACTCTCAGGCTCAAGTGATCCTCCTTCCTCAATCTTTTCAATAGCTGAAGGTAAAAGTAAAAGTAACTTCATTCAACTTCTTTCTTAATTTTAAAATTGGGAGGGAGGAGAGTAGCGTATAAGAGAGAACTCTAAAAATATGGACAGATAATCAATTCTCTAAAATTCATAGTAATATAACGAACTGTTAATATGTAAGCTAGTAACAGTTGTAGAATAATTTCAGCCAAACATCTTTACTCTTCTTTGTCCACAAGTTTCAGGCTTCCAATCTTTCATAACTATACTATTCCTAGGAAGATCACACTCCAATTTCACTACAAACAATTACCAGAAAGAGAAAAGTTATGTATAAATACTTGTCTCTTAATGAATGTCAATAACATTTTAATTCATTGGCTTAGTTTAAAACATTTTACATTCTCTTCCACATTTTTAATCATGTACAACCAAATTTAGCAAACAGACTCCCATAAATAAATCTGAAGCTCTAATATGGTTATTTTACACATATGAAAGTACTGATAAAATTAGCAACAGTTAAGGAAAATATATATAATAGTCCTTACTATCTTGTCAGTTTATTTCATATTGAGAGAGTACTTGAGAAAGTCAGAAAATATGTTTAAGGCTATTTAAACATGGTGATTTTTTTAAAAGATTAAATTAAGGCTGAATTACAATGCAGAAACATCATTTGAGGCCAGCAAGACGGGTCAGTGGGTAAAGGTGCCTGCGCCAAGCCTGATGACCTAAGTTTGGTCCCAGGACTCCACAAGGTGGAAAGCAAGAGGTGACTCCCCTAAGTTGTCTTCTGACGTCGCTAGAATGCACTAATTATGCACTGTATGTATGTGTGTGTGTGTATATATACAAAAGTAATTATTTCAAACAAAAGAAGCACCATTTAATTACCATACAGCTACAGACTAGTTAGCAACTCCTGAAAAACAGAATGACTGCTTTCCAGCCAACTAGTAACAGGCCCGTTTCATTAGGTACCAAATCCATAGGCATGGTATCTTAAATCAAGAATGATGACAGCAATCAAAGAATTTCCTCTCTACCAATTCCTTTGATTCCTCTGAAATTCTTCAGCAGACAAAAGATGAAGTCAAGCTAAACTACAGCCTG
The DNA here is from genome assembly GCA_035773235.1 of Eospalax fontanierii. Lineage (NCBI taxonomy): Eukaryota > Metazoa > Chordata > Mammalia > Rodentia > Spalacidae > Eospalax > Eospalax fontanierii. Next base: position 38,899,284 of record CM069553.1, on the reverse strand, counting down.
TATACTAAAAATTAAAAGATCTAGGGAAGACAGTATTTTAAGCTACAAATTCATGATAATCAAACAAAGAGAAATTCATACTTGAACTTTAGGACTATTAAATTTAAATGTCTATATTCTCCCCAAATTTCCTACATTGGAAGTTTAACACCTGTCATGATAGCTAGTATCTGGAAAGGGGTCCTTTGTGAAGTAATTAAGTGTAGATAAGGCTCTGAGTATGAGAGTTCCACAATTGGATTAGTGTTCTCATTAGCTGACTAAGAGAGCCCAAATCTATTTGTTTCTTTGACCATATTGCAAGAATATGGATATGCAAGAATATCCCCCAGGATAAGGGGATTCACCAAGAAGTCAATCAGCTGGAACATTGGTCTTGGACTTCTAACCTGCATGAGTATGCAAATGAAATATATGTTAAGCCACTCAGTCTGTCATATTCTGTTACAGCAGTCCAAGTGACTAATGTAAAAACTCTTAGAACTTCCATATTACTAGTACTCAAGTAAAAAGCTACCACCAATGCAATATAAGCTTTTGAACTGGCTGCTTATGTTAAGACACCTGCATGTACACACCCCAATTAAAAGCTCACTCACTGTAACCCATAGTTGAAAACAAGATGCTTCTGTCAAATTTCATATATACCTCACAGACATCTAAAAATTGCAAATTTATGGTGTATAAATTAAAGTTACTTAATAAGGGACTGGAGAGATGGTTCACCGGTTAAAAACACTGGCTGCTCTTATAGAGGACCTGGGTTCAATTCCCAGCACCTACATTGCTGCTAACAACTCTAACTCCAGTTCCAGGGGATCCAACACCCTCTACTGACCTCTGTGGGCACTGCACAATACAAGTTCACTTAAATACATGCAGACAATACACTCACACGCATAAAATAAAAATAACTAAAATATAAAACATGAAAGTTACTTAATAAAATGTAACCATAAAATGAATGCTTAAATAATCTGATGTAACCATTTTCCCAACTGAATGTATTCAGTGTTTTTAACTTAAAAAATACAACACACTTTTAACCAGTGTAAATGGGGATTGGAAGTTTGTTGCCATTGCTATTTAAAATACTGTATGTATGACACCTGTACATTGTCAATAATGGAATTATGCTTCTTAAATTAATTGTATATGTAAATAGGACAAGTATAGCACCAACACAGAAGCTGAAAGTCTTGTTTCATTCCTGCTTTGTCTGTATGTCATTTCATTTTATGAACTGCATATTTTAAACAAAATTATCAATATAGAATAGGATCCAGTGTAAGCATTCACTTACACTGCATTTTACTTTTTTAAAATGGCCTAATATTGAAGCAAGAATAGCTACTTATTTAAATTACCATTGACTTTTATGATAAAAAATGTTTATCATTTTAGAAAGACACAAACTGTATCTTTCCAAACATTAAGATTGTTTTCTCCTTTGTCTCTTTTTGGAATATTTTGTGATCTACAATTATCCTGTTATCCTTTTAGATACACCAGATTTCAAATTACAAAGCAATACATACAATTTAAATTTCCATTCTAAACTTAAGAGTCATATGAGCTCTTGTCAACAAAAGACCAAATTTACTCTAATTATGGATTATTTACACTAAAACAAAATAAGAAATCAATATGTAAATGTAATGTTTGTGGTAGCTAATGCAGCCAGCAATGACAGATTAGGTTCAAACAGCAATCAGTTGAAAATCTGGCACATATGTAAATGAGCTAAGGCTTGATGTTTACATATGATTGTATTTCATTCAGGATTTTTAAATTGTCTCAGGAACAGCATAAAAATAAAATGTTAATCTTTCCACTACAAATCTGACTTGAGCTATTTACCATAACCAAAACTAGGTTTTACTTCTGTCCAGCTAAACTAACATGATACTAATAATTCTGAGCTACAGATTACATCATTCTTAATTAACACTTTGCTACAGTTGTTAACATCTTCCAAGACACCATGTTATCATCACCACAAGTTCTGTAACAATCTTAAAACCATGTTTAACAAAGGTTGGCCTCTTAGTCTGGAGCCACTTTTAATTGCTTTCTTTGCTAGCAATTAAATATATCTAAATAAACAAACATTTCATTTTACATAATTCCTAATAACATTTTTCATGATAATTTCAAAGTTCAGGTGGTCTTATGTCTATAATTACTGTTTACCAATACAGTGATATGTTAAATTCAGCAAAATGCATTAGCTAGAGTATATAAAATTAATCAAAATGTGGTAATTAGTGGTGATAGTGATATACTGTGATCTACACCAAGCAGTAAATAGCAAAATTATATAAACACAACTCCATCCACTGAATAAAAATACAAGGAAAAAAGTATAGTTGTAGTACATTGACTTTTGCTTTATGAATTAGTAACCAAGTTTCTGGCTATCCATTAAGTCAGTTCCCTGAGTCAAAGAATACCTCCAGTTCTTTTTCAAAGTGTGATGCTAACAAGCAAATCTCAGTAGTCACTGACCTATCAACAGGCAATAAACTATATAAATGGATTTGGAACATCACTCCAATTAGATGTGTTGTGATCTCCATTGATGCTTTAATTGGGGACGTTTCTTTTTTCATTCGGGATGCGTAACTTTAGGGAAATGTCATCTTCTTAAAACAAGCCACTATTTTAAGGGACTCCTTATTAAGAAACCAACCTTTACCAATCTAATATTTTAAATTCTTATTTTTACAAAGTCTAGTAATACTAACTAGAATTAAATTTAAGTAGATTAGCAATCACAACTGACTGTATCAGTATTTCAATGAATACTTGACGAACGACAAGTTATTTTAAGAATCATACCAAAAGCTGGGAAGGGTGCTGGAGGACTTTAGTCCCAGCACTTGGGAGGCAGAGGCAGGTAGATCTCTGTGAGATCAAGGCCAGCCTGGTCTCCATAGCGAGTTCTACACCAGCTGGGGTTACAGGGAGATCCTTTCTCAAAAAAGACTAAAGAGAAAGAATGAGGAGGAGGAAGAGGAAGAAAAGGAGGAAGAGTAAAAGGAGGAGGAGGAGGAGGAGGAGGAGGAGGAGGAGGAGGAGGAGGAGGAGGAGGAGGAGGAGAAACGGGGAAGAAGGGAGAGAAGGAAGGAGGGGAGAAGATCAAATCAATGTGTGTATTCTGATTATAATACTAGCTTCTTAAAATACTTTTGCAAATAAATGCCCTTTTTGAATACAAAGGCCTAAAAAACCCGGGTCAATATGACAATGATTCTTTGAAACTAGCATTCTGTTGTTAATTTCCTTAAATAGTTCATTGTGTTTTAAAATTAAGTTGCTTAAATCTTCTACAGACTACAAAGTACACAAATTTGATGTACACTTATGACTGGTCTGTCTTTGTCAACTATTGCTGACTAGAATACAAAACTTCACAGTTCTCATATTTCCTTAGAATGTTCCTTGGTGCTTTTTGTCCTAAAATGAATTTTAAGTACTATTAACGTTGCTATACTGCACTCTTTCAGTTAGTACTAACCCCAGAGCACTTTGGACATCATATCTTGTTCCTTTATTTTACATTTTCTCTGCTACTGAAGACATTTTTAAAAGATCCAAATTGAGAATTTCTGTCTTTCTTTTTTGTTGCTGTTTTTGAGACAAGGTCTCACCCATGTAGCTCTGGCTGACCTCAAACTAGCCATGTGGCCTCAAATTATGCTTCTAAGCCCCAGAAGTGAGAAGATCATCAGTATGCACCCCCACATCTGGCTCAAAGTTTCTGCTTTGAATAAAAGGGCTTAATAATGCCTTATTTATAGATATTGTTGATATATTTCATTGTTTTGCCAGGGCATTTTTTATTTCCTTCATTCTTGTTTTCCAGTACTTCTTTTAAAATTCCTATCCACTAATACATTAACTAAGATTTTTTTAGAAGTATGTTACTTTCTTTACAGTGTTTATCCCTGTTAATCATAACAGCGATGCCCACACTTCCATTTTCAAATATGGACTAAAGACAATGGTATCTTGTATGGATGGCCTTCTTCAGACAAGAAGCTAAGCATGCCCCAATTACCACTGCCTTCCTGTATTCACCTCACTTTCACTTAACTTCAGCAATGCAAAATGTGGGTAACACGATCTACTAGTCATGACTTGTTGGGAGGATTTAAGAAAATAGTATATTCAAAGTGCCTGGCAGAAATCTTGCCATAAATGAGTTATGGTGTCACCGCCACTTCTCAAATGCTTTACAGTCCATGATATTCGTATTCTCACTTCAGTATTAGCTAATTCTATTTCAGCATTCTCCATACTCTGAACTTTGCCATCATTACTGTAACTATACTAAAATCTAGAACTCAAATGTTCTCCATTTGGCACCAGTCTTCTATTCTTCTACCTTTCCTAGTGCCTGTAGCCCTGCTGGCTAACTAGATTTCAAAACTTAACCCTGGACTCCACTTTTGTCTCCCTACTCAAAACTGAACTAAAAAGCCTCAAAATTTATGTGTTGGGAATCCTTACCTCTAATGTGATGATATTTGGAAATATAGTCTTAAGGAAGTAACTCAGTTTAAATAAGGACATAAGCTTGAGGCCTTAATCCAATAGGACTGGTATCCTTATAAGAGGAGAAAGGAATACCAGAGTTTGCTCACTTTCTCCCTGCAAGGCAAGGTGAGATGCTGGTACTTTAAAAGTCAGAAAGAAAGCCTTCATCACAAATTGAGCTAGTCAGAATTTTCTACTTGGATTTCAAATCTGGGAGAAATAAAATTGTACTGTTAAACCACCGTATTTATAGTGTTCTGTTACAGATTCTAATTAATACCCATATACCTTTTGACCCTCCAGACCCTTGCTGCTGCTCAAGTTGTCCTATTTGCTGTCCTGTTGTCCTTGTACTTTAATTCTTATCTCTTAACTCCACTTCTTCCCTTCACAATCAAATTTTCTCAAAATGTGAACAGCTTTTCTTCATTTCTTAAAATCTACTAAAATCCACTTCTCATGTCCACTATTCTACCAAAAGTGGTTCAACAAAATAAATTACCTACATGCCTAGCTCAATGACCTTTTCAGTAACCATCATTCTAGTTAAAATATAGCTCAGCAGACTGCAGAGTAGGAGTCCCATCCAGGGACTCATATTAACCTCTCACACACACACAGGGACCATTTTGAAAGAGAGGGGCAGGTGGAGAGACTGTAAGAACCAGGGTGGTGCATGACCACAAGGGAACAGTTTTCTAAGCTTCTAGAAATTTGCTCCTATGAACTTCCAGAAATGATGACAGCATGTACAATATCCAATCAGATAAAAATCCAGCATAGAACTGGGGAAATGGGCAGGAGGTCCCAATCTTAGCTGAGGAACTACTGGCAGCTGATCGGTGCAGGGTGAAGGAAAGTTGATCTTCTTTAAGGGGGTGATGCTAGATAGGCTGACCAGACTTTTAAAAATTCACTTTTTTACAGGAAAATTTCTTAGATAGCCCTCGTTGTTTGTCTCAGTTCTAAAACTCTGACTGCTTTCCCCAATCTCCTTTATGCTTCCTTTTTTCCACCTAAATGTTGTTGTTATTCCTGAGTTCTTTTTTGACCAGTCTCTCTTAATGTACTCCTCTTAGATATCTATTTTCAACGATTCAACTAAAAAACATATTTAGATAACTTACAAATTTCTACTTAGAAATGTGAGCAGATGAACTCACATTGAGGGACATCTGGGGACACAAACTTGACTCAATAGGTCTTAACATATATGAGAGAATGCATGAAATTGGTTGGGGGTCTATAGGGTAGTAAAGACAGGAGAAGAGGATCTAAATATGATTAAGAGGTATTGTATAGAATACACAAAAATTCAATAAAAATATACACTGAAGAAAAAATACATCTCAGCATTTTATACTATTGCATAAAATATACTTAAGACTATAACTATATGAGCAGCAGTACAGTTTTCTCAGGAAAATGATTAGTCAGTTCTAGATACATAACTTTGAATAATATATGAGACATACAAAAAGTTTCACAGACAAATGGAACATGTAAGTTTCTAAGTAGAAATTTGTAAGTTATCTAAATATGTTTTTTAGTTGAATAGTTGAAAATAGATATCTAAGGAGGTACATTAAGAGGAGGTACATTAAGAGAGACTGGTCAAAAAAAGAACTCAAGAATAACAACAACATTTAGGTGGGAAAAAGGAAGCATAAAGGAGATTGGGGAAAGCAGTCTGAGTTTTAGAATTGAGACAAACAACGAGGACTATCTAAGAAATTTTCCTGTAAAGAAGTGAATTTTTAAAAGGTCCAGTATCTTCAGTGAATAGATTAAAAGCTCACTGAAGGCAGAGCTCGTCTTTGTTAAGCAATCAAAATCTCACTGAACTGAATCTCTCCTGTGATAATCTGAAACCTAAATAGGATATAGATAACAGCCTTTTTTCCCCCTATCTAATTTTGTTATGAATTATAATTTAATTTGCAGATGTGCCACAGGGATAATGCTTTACTCTTTCAATTCATTACTGAAATATGATTTACTTTTAAAGGGTTTATGCTTTTCAACTGTTACAAAAATCATGAATAGAGTCCACTCTTAAATTCTTAGCTTGATATTCTGTTTTCTAAGAAGCGTAATTTACATTGAAATCATTCTGAACTCAATTACCAAAGCTCATATGATAATTCTGCTACTGTTGTACTTTTCTGTTTTCAGAAAGAAATTGTAAATACAAAGACTCAATTACCAAGCACCCCCTAGTGGCAGTAAAATCAAGACAGGAAGCAAGTTTTTATTAACACATGAAGTAGAGGTTTTTTTATAGTTTGGACCAAAACTTAAGAAAAAGGTTTGTCATTAAACAATTTAAATGTATGTTATTTTGTATCTGTTTTAATAAATACTTTACAATGTACTGTAACTGAGAGCAAATTTGAATTTTTTAGAAAGATGAATAAACATCCACAAAAACTAAGCCCTGATGTTTTTGATCTCAATGAAATGTGTATCAATACAGCTTTTTCAGTAGCATGAATCTTACCAGATGCCTCTTGATACTTGTTTTTCTTTTTCCTTTAATTTTTCCCTCACTGTTCCAACTCAAGAAACAACATTGCAACTTGGCAAAATAACAAAACCAAGAAGAAAAAGTTTTCATTTTCCAATAAGCACTGCATTTCAGAAGTACTGTACCCCTGTGAACCTAGGAACTGAATAGTAATCATGGCAGGAATTAGCCCAGCATGACATTGTGATAACAAAATCAGCAGTTGTACATAAAGACCGTAAAACTAAAATAGGCTGAAAACTAGTTTTGAGATACTATATGAAGTAAAGATTCAGAAAACATTACTGTTCTATCATTAGCACAATCAGTTAATACAGTCCATTGTTTCAACTAGTACTAACAAACAATGTGCGATCAAATATCCAAATCACTGGATCATTGTATAAATGTATTGGATTCTATAAGAACTAAAAGCAGGGACCGGAGAGATGGCTCAGTTCTTGCAGAGGACCTGGGTTCAATTCCCAGTACCCACATGGTGGCTAACAACCATTCATAATTCCAGCTCTTGGGGATCTGACGTCACCTTCCGTGGGCATTGTGTAACACAGGTGAACTTACATGCATGCACGCAATACACTCAAACACGTAAAATAAAAATAATTAAAAGGAAAAAAAGTGCAACAATAAGTCCCTCTATTCTAAGTGGAGAGAAATGTTCCTAGCTTTCTTATAGAGCCCATTGTACCTTATCTTAAAGAGCTCTCAAAGTTGTCTTCTTCAGCAATGACAAACCAGAACTGTACTTATTCTTTTTCTTCTTCCAGGAAAAAAGCCATTTAGACTTTTTTATTTCCTTCAGTGCTGGCAGTGGAACTCAGGATCCCGTACATAGTAGGCAGTACTGAGTTATCTCCCCAGCCTGTGGATTATTTTTAATATAAAGGTATTTTTCAAAACATTTTTTTGGTGAGAGGATTTTATCACCAAAATAAATAATCTAAACCAAAAAATTTGAAAACTGATATGCTTAACAGTTTGTGGTATGTTAAATCGTCTGTGAAATTTTTATGCATATATGTGTGTGTGTGTGTGTGTGTGTGTGTGTGTATGTTAAAGAAATTGACCAGCACTGGCTTGGCTGCTCCTACAGAGGACTCAGGATTCCCAGCACTCACATGGTGGCTAACAGCCAACCCGTAACTCCAGATCCAGGAGATCCAACAGCCTCTTCTGGCCTCTGTGGGCATTGCACAATACAGGTGCACTTATACACATGCAGGCAATACACGTAAAAAATAAATACACATTAAAAAAAATAAATAAATAATATTTTTTAAAAAATAGAAAGAGGCCAGGTGTGGTGGCGTATGCCTTTAGTCCCAGCACTTCGGAGGCAGAGGGAAGCAGATCTCTGTGAGTTCGAGGCCAGCGTGATCTACATAGTGAATTCCAGGACAAATGGGGCTAGAGGGAGACCCTGTCTCAAAAGACAGACAGAAGGGGAGGGAGGAAGAGGATGGATTTGACCATCAAATCAAATTTTTCATCTCAAATTCCCAGGAATAAACAAATACCTTACCCAGCATGACTAGATGATGAAGGCGGTGGCAAGTCTGGTGTAAGAACATAAAGACTGTTGTTTTTTGGCAAGTGTAGTGATTTTAAAACCGTCTGAAATAGATAAAAAGAAAACAAAAAATAAATGTTGATTCTACATTACTTTTATAATTTTAAAAATATTTTATTTTTAGTTTGATTTTTCTTCTTTTAGTAATTTCCTAAATAGAACAGAATTTCTAAATCCAAATGACCTTGTTTCTGCTATTTTTAATTGCAAATTAGTACAAATCTGAATTTAATAAAATATACATTTTTAGATCATGAAGAGATGAAAATAGGTAAGAACACAATTACGAGTGTTAACTTCTTCACTAAAGGAGCATATACATGCAAGTAAAATGCACTTATAGAAAAATTAGTAATACAGGTTTTTCAGAAATCATTAGGCCTAGAAAAGATTATACAAAGTATCTTACGCCAATGATTTTCAAAGATGAGGAGCTACAGCTAAGAGGTTACATAACTTGGAAATAGCATCTAGTAGGAATTACCAAGGTCATTTTATTCTGAGCCGAGAGACTATGTTGTTGTTGCTAAATCTCCCTATCTGAAGTTATACCCTGACACAAACTTACTGAATTTGCCACAAAATTCACACATTTTAACTCCCAATTTGATGATATACATTTGCTGAAGTGCTTTCTTACAGCAATACACATTAGGAAATAAATTTTATGTCATACACTTAGGGCATACATTTTACAGCACATATACTCATTGAGTCACCTATTCTATACCAAGATCACCTAATCACAGTAGTGACTAGAAGGACCTAAAATTCCTGATCTTTTGGGTTTATGCTTTAGTAGGATTGAAGTAACCAACATAGTTGAAAATTAGAAGGTGATACCCCTTTTAACTAAAGAAAAGGCACCCTGAGGCTACAGGGAGATCCTGTCTCAAAAAGACCAAAAATAAATAAATAAATAAAGTGATCAGACTCTTTGTGATCTTTCAGCAAAGATTTGAAGGCAGCAAGGCAACAGATGATGAAGATAGAAAGAGGGCATTTCAGGCAAAGGAAACAGCCAGCACAAATGTTTAAGGAATAAAAAGGCAAATGCAGTTGGAGCCAACTAAGAACTAACAGGAGATATGTCAGTAAGTGTGGGGACAGAAAATGTATTAATTTATACTGTTAAGAGTTTTGAATTTTATTCAGGATGAGAGGAAAACAAATGGAGTGATATAATCAGATTCACGTTTAAAGGGTCATATATGCATATACAAACACATACTCATATACAATTAAAATAAATCTTTTTGAGAAAGGATCATATTCACAAATATGTTGAGAATAGGCGGGAAACAAGTTGACAGAGGAATGTAGGGCAGAACAGTCAATGAAAGGAATAAAGATAAGACCAAAAGTGCCTTAAGCCAATGTAATGATTACAAAAGGGCACAAGATTGCTGAGGTCGGGAGGCATCTTGAGAAGATAGTGCCAGAAAGACTTCCTAGCAAGCTATGTGTTATGAGAAAAAGATGCCTGCCAATAAGGGCCTGAAAGACTTTGTACAAAACAAATGAAAGGATAAAGCTGGCATCAATTGATGAAAGGAGCACTAGAGAAGTAGAGTTTCATTTAGGGCATACTAAGTTTGAAATTTCTATTAGGTGGAGAAAACAGCTAGATATAGCAATCTAGAATTCAAGGAGCAGATATCTGGAGTGAAGATATAGGTTACAGGTATAATATTGAAGTGTGTACAGACGGCACCTAAAAGACACAGAATTGGACATATCACCACTAATTTTAGTAATGTGTCTCGTGATGACAAGGGCAAGTCCCTGCTCTGACTGGGCTCAAAAGAAAGGAGTAACAAGAATTGAAGATGGCAAATAATAAGAGCTTTGTAAAGGAAAGTTTTGATACCAAGGGAACTATGTAGATTTTGAATCACTGCTGGAAGTAGGGCTAGGAGCAAAACATTTTTTGTTTGTTTGGTTTTTGAGTCTTTTCCAGATTGGGAAAAAAAATGTTTGATGTTAATGATATTCTACCAAAGAAAATATTATTGATCTAGCTCAGAAGGGAAGAGTTAAGAGTGAAATCCTTGAATAGGCAAGAGAGCTGATATAAGATGGAGCAAAGCAAAATTAGAGGTCTGATATGGTCAGGGACTTCAAGAGGCTACTGCAGCAGCAGGACAGCAGGACAATGGGGAGTGCAGAGCAGGATAAGATTCAGAAAGTAAATAGAGATTAGAATTGAGAACTTGGACAAATTCCCAGTGAAACAAAACAGGGAAGAACAAAGTCATCAGCTAAGAGTAACAATGGACAAGGGGTTTAGACTGAAAAAAAAAAAAAAAGAATACTGAGGAGAGTATGAATAAGCCAAGTAGATAATGCTATGATTTCCTAAAAAACATGAAGGATTCCTTAAGATAATGGTCTTGAATTTAGAGATATACCAACCAGCCTAATTTTATCTCCAGCCATATTTTCCTGAAAGGCACAAAAAAGACAAAGAAGTGCTGGGCATGGTGGTGTACACCTTTAACCCCAGAATCAGGAAGCAGAAGCTGGCAGATCTTTGTTGAGTTTGAAGTCAGCCTGGTCTACATTGAGAGTTCCAGGTCAGCTAGGGCTACATGGTGAAACCCAGTCTCAAAAGATACAGAGACAGAGAGGGAGAGAGAGAGAGAGACCAAGAGACATAGACAGAGAGACCAAAAACTGGACTGAATGAAGGTAAGAATTTCTGTCAAGAAAGGACCATGAACCAATTTAACAATTTTACAGCTATATACACAAAAGTGATTACTTTGACTGACCATGGATTCCAGTGCTACTGTAAGAAGGGAGAACATGAAAGAGGTAATAATCTTGAAGAGATAGCAGAAACAAGGCCAGTGAGATGGCTCATTGGTAAAGGGGCTTGGTACCAAGCTTGACCTGAGTTCAATCCCCTGAACCCATAGGAAAAGAGAATCAACTCCCACAAGTTGTCCTCTGAAATCATTAACAGAATCATGGCAGGTGCACCTGCACCTGTACACACACACACACACACACACACACACACACACACACACACACCATAGAAACAATATCCATTTTAAGTTAAGAGATGGCAGAAATGGACTGAAAGTGTAAGATGAGTTGGAGGACTGTTGGAGCTAGGATCTTAAAAGAAATGAGCTAAAAAGTTAAAAAAGTTAAGAGACAGCGAGTCAAAAGCAGGGGGAGGGGTTACTATAATGCTTAAGATCATGGAAATACATATGAGAAGCAATGTGAAAGACTTTTATAGGGGAGATGTTCAAAGAACTTTTAGAAGATGACAAAATTAATAAGAGTTGCTAGAACAGTGGCACAGCAGTTCTTGTTGCTCTTGCAGAGGCTCAGAGTTCTGTTCCCAGTACCCAGGTTGGATAGTTCACAACTGCCTGTAACTCCAGCTCCAGGTTATCCAAGACCCTCTCTGGCCTCTGCAGACACCCACACATACAGGTGTATACACACACACATACATATAAGTAAAAAATTAACCAAGTCTTTAAAAAAAATTCTAAGTCTTGGGGTTAGAGACATAGCTCAGCAGTTAAGAGCACTGGATGCTCATGCAGAGGACCCAGGTTCAGTTCCCAGCACCCATGTGACAGCTAACAACCATCCATAACTCCAGTTCCAGTAGACCCAACACCCTCTTTTCTGACCTCTACGGCCATTGCAAGACACAGGTAAACTTTCACATATGCAGTCAATACACTCATACACATAAAATGAAAATAATTTTTTAAATTCATAGTTTTGATAGAATTTAAAATTAGTAAGAATTAAGACAAAGAGTAACTATAAGCCAGAGGCTAATAATCACCAGGAAATGAGAAACAGTAACTTTGGGAAGTAGGTGATATAACTTTTTAACATAAAATCAGAGCTGAAAATGGAGAGATAAAAGTCTAGAATTTAAAATGAGGATGCGTATCTTAGGGAAGATTGCTTTTAGTCAAAGGAAAATGGGAAAAGGGAATGTACAGTGAAGAGTTTGACAATAAAATCAATTTTGCTAATGACAGGTAAGTTACATAAAGCATAGCAAAAATGTTTCAGGCATTGTAGAGGAAAGAAAAATAAAACATGTAAGGGATGTACAGCGTCTATAAAGATTTGAGTAAGGAATGACCTGGGAATCTCTGGTTCCTTACAGTGATTGGCATAAAAAGATTAAAAAAAAATAATAAGGAAATCAGTCCTAGGAGAATCAAAGAACATAATAATGGCAAGGCTTATAGTGTTAAAAAGCAAGGCGTACTTAAGGAATCCTTGAAGATTCCTTAATTCTGCAGATGGAGAAAAAGACACCTAGAGAAAAGTAATCTTACCCAAGCAGGCCACAGGAAGAACTTTTAACTGCTCCATGAGATGGCCATCTTACTAAGTGTATAGTCTTAAATAAAAATAAATACCCTAATTATTTACATTAGAATGACATTTTACGGTATTTCAATTCTTCTTTCTCTTCTCCTTCTCCTTCTTGCTGGCTATAACCCACTCAATTAACTTACCTACTAACAGTTTATGGTCCTGGGTTGAAAGCAAAAACCACAGTATCCAATTACCTGCAATTTTACAACCTACTGATGTCTCTCGATATAGCATGCAAAGTGCATGCATACACACATAGGAAAGTTATCTTTACCTTCTTTATCTTTTATTATTTTATTTTGTGGATCATATAAATACTTAACACTGATCAAATCATTATTTTACTTTTGTCACTGCACTATCAAATGATTTCCCACTAAATCTTCTCAGTCAAAATACATATGGCATGATTAAGTAAAAGAGACCCTTTCTTTAGGTCATTTATTTATGCACTCATTCCTATGTATTTGATACTATTTATGCCAAGCATTTTATCTATAATGGTGACAGAAACAGGTATTAGAGGTATTCCCTCTAATAATAATATGATGGAAAATTATGGGATGAGATTCAAACTCTCTGTTATAGATGTAATGTAAAGCTAAAACTAAAAGATGAAAAAGAGCCAATTATGTAAAGATTTGGAAATGATAATGATTCGAGGCAGTTGAACAGCACCTGTCTGCTGATTATGTAAACAGCTTGATCCGATAAAGACGATTTTTTAGCAACAAGCTACAAGATGGAAGGTGAGGGTAAAAATGTTAAAGGGGTCTTGCAGAGGTGAGGGAAGGGCAAAAGCCACATTTTACCAAAAGAGTAATAATTCCACTTATGTTTTTAAAAGATTATTCCAACTGTTGTGCAGAGAATGAACTAAAAGAACTCTTTAAAAAATTTGTTATTTTTATTTTAGTGTATGAGTGTATTGCCTATATGTAAGTGTACCCATGTCATGCAATGCCTTCAGAGGTCCGAAGAGGGCATCAGATCCTTTGGAACTTGAAATACAGATGGTTGTTAGTCCATGTGGTGCCAGGAATTGAACCTGGCTCATCTATAAGAGCAGCCAGTGCTCTTAACAACTGAGCCATCTCTTCAGTCCCTAGAAAAACCCATTACAGAAAAAAAATTGGAAAACAATAGTGAAGTTATCACATTAGTCCAGGCCAGAGATTAGGCAGTGGCAATAAAAAAAAATACTGAGAAGTGACCTTGGTTGAGATATATTTGAGATAAAAATCTGAAGGACTTACCAAAGGATAAGGTGCTGTGAGAAATGGGGGGGGGAGGGGGATTGATGATGATATTTCTGGATTTAGGAGTGGCTATATAGAACTGCCTTTTATTGAGGGAAATTAGTAGAAAAATGACATAGGAGAGAAAATGCAAAACTTCCATTTAAACCATATCTGTTTGAGATGCCAGTAAGATATGCAAGTTATAGTTGCCTTATATTGGGAACTTATCATGTGTTGTTTGAGCTTACTGAGAAGTCTACTACACTTCTGAACCAAGCATGTCTATCTCAAATTCTCTTTCAAGGTCTGGGGATAGGCTTCCCCACTAACTCTATGGTAGATGGTGAAGGAAACACTAAAACAGTCCAAGAATAAAAGCATTATACCCTTGAGAAGAGCTAGAAGGTGAACCATTTCTAGCAGAGGTTACCTTTATTTACCCCATGACATAAAAGTGCCTGCAGTGGGAAAGAGAAGTGAAAGGTCATCCATGGGAAGCTCAGCCATGGAGAGAAAGTTAACCTGGGAACTACAGCTGACTGCCTCAACTTCACTAGTCAGTTTTTTCTGAACATTCTGAGTACCCAATTTGATGGTGTTAGCTCTATCACTTGCTAATGTTTTTTAACTTGAAAGTCTCACCTTAGGGGAGACTCTACTTTGGCTGCCTTAAAGGACTTCCTCACCTGACTTTTACTGGATATTCTGAGTACCCAAATTGATAAGGTTTTGCTATCTATCTATCTATCTATCATCTATCTATCTTTTGCTATTTATTCTTTTATTTTGTCTTGCTTTAAAAAAATTAATAAACTCACTCAAAGCCAAAATGCAACTATCTTAAATCACTCTCTGGACTGTACAAAACATAAGTGAAGGCAGAGAGATCAAAAGTTAGAGGCCAGCTTTGGATACATAGTGAGTTTGAAGCCAGCAAGAGATACATGAGACCTTATCTTAAAACATCAAGAAGGGAGTTAGGCATGGTGGTACACACCTTTAATACCTGCATTTGGGAGGTAGGGGTAGGCAAATCTCTACAAGATCAAGGCCAGCCTGGCCTACAGAGCAAGGTCCAGATCACCAGGGACTACAAGGGAAACCTTGTCTCAAAAAGACCAAAGAAAAAGAAAAAAGGGAAAAAAGTGTGGGTATGGGGATGGGAAGAAGGGAAAAGGACAATAACATATGCAAATATAAGAATTAATTGTCATTTTGGTATGTGAATTCATAGAAATATGGGCTAGAAATATAAATCTGGAGGCAATCAGAAAATAAATGGCATGGCAATAGGAAAAATCTCATTTTGAAGAGTATATAAGATACTTACAAATAAGTAACTGAAAATATCTTGTGTCACCAAAGCTACGTCCAAATACATGTCTTAAAGAACATTTTCTAAACAATCACCTTTCTCTTTAACTACTAAAATGAGATACAACATTATTTCATAACCATAGGCCTCTGAAAACAATAGTTTAGGGGTTGGAAGTTAAGAGCACTGGCTGCTCTTGCAGAGGACCTGTGATCAGTTCCAAGCACCACCACTAACAACTGTCCATAACTCCAGTTCCAGGAGATCTGATGCCCTCTTCTGATCTCCATGGGCATTACACAACACGGATGCACTTACATACATGCAAGCAATACACTCATACACATAAAAATAATAAACAAAATATATTTTTAAATAGCTTAAAATTATTTTGTTTGGGTATTATATTTCTATCGATGTTACTGAATTGCTCGTGAGTACCTTTTAAAAAATATTTTATTTATTTTATGTATATGAATGTATTGCTTGCAAGTATACAAGTATACCCATGCCATACAATGCCCGCGGAAGTCAGAAGAGGGCATTATATTCCCTAAAACTAAAGTTAGGACAGTTGTTAGTCACCATATGGGTGCAGGGAATCAAACCCAGATCCTTTGCAAGAACAGTCAGTGCTCTTAACCACTGAACAATCTTTCCAGCCCCTTGTCAATGTCTTTTTAAATACCTGTATCTGAAGAGCAGGTTCAGTAGAAGATTGCTTGCCTAACATGTACAAGGGCCTAGGTTTCAACCTGAGAACCACACAACACCAGTCATCAGTAAACTAAAGACTGGAGACAAATCTAGCCTGTTGCCTGTTTTTGTATGGTCTATGAGTTTAAAATAGTTGTTGTATTTTTAAACGATTGGGAGGATATCAACAGAATACTTCATGACAGGAAATTTCATAAAGTTCAAAATTTCTGTGTATAAATAAAGTTACACTGGAAAAAAAAGAGTTACATCTGCTCTTTCACATATTATCTAGGGTTGCTCTCCTAAATAATTATTACCTGACTGTACAGAATAGGTTTGCTGACCCCTAATACATCACATCAGTAATTACTTTTAAAACTTAAAAGTTCTTGCCCATCTGAAATCTGGTAAATGATTCAATGAATTATCAGAACTCTATACATCATATTTGATACTCATATATACATATGACTTATAAAAACATTATCTACCATAACCATTCTCAAAGTACTGTACTGAACCAAAAGTTGAAGACTTAATGCCTGGCTGTAGAAATAAAGACTTAGTAATAATGTAAGAAGACTCAGTAATTATGTCTACCCTAAACATTCAAAACTTTAGAACTAACTCATTCCTTTCTTTCCATTCCTTCTCTCTCTTAAGGAAAAAGAAAACACGAAGCATTTTATACCTGAGGCTGGGTATGCAGGGTCCAAAACAGTAGTCAATATTACTTGAAAACTGCAGCACCTTCTGTAAATTCTTAAAATATTAATTCATTCCATGCACCTGCCACTAACCAAGGAAATGAAGAAATATTCTTACCATTTAAATTTTCCAAGTTTTAAAAGTTTCCTATTATCTTTGTTCCATATGAAATACTTGTCATAAATGTATACTGTGTGTCACTTCCTTCAGGCCAGTAAGTTATTGGTCAGTAACTTATTATCCCAGAGCACTCACTGATACCCTAAGAGGTTTGAGAAAAAGGTAAATGCTCTCAAAAAGGGTGCCAACCTCCTAAAAACTACTTAGAAAAAGAAGAAGAAAATGATATATAGTGTTTTCTATTTGCATACCTAACTCATTAAAATTCATTATTGGTTTGGTATATAAACACATTAATTTGAAAACCTTTATGTGGGGATTAAACTAATTTACTACTACAAATTTACTTCTGACATAAGTAAGAAAATCAATTAAAAGCATTCTGGGAGGAGACTATGATCACACCTGAAATCCCAGTGTTTAAAGGGGTAAAAGTAAAAGGATCGGGAATTCAAAGCAAACCGGCCAAGTAGAGTTAAGACCAGACTGAGCTGCAAGAGACACTGCCTCTTAAAACAAACAAGCATGCGAGCATACAAAGAAAAACCAAAAATATTTTTAGGCATCACTTAGTCAATTGTTTAACTTCATTTTCTTTTATTTCTAATCAGTTAAGAAACTCACACTGTCTTCCACATCTCCAGTCTTCCAGCCTTTTAACTGCATTTTAGGCACAGGTATCTGAAGCTCATTTTCTAGAATCTGTTTAATCTCTCCTGTACAAATAAGAAGAGACAAAATATTACCAACAAGGTAACATCATCAACAACTGACTACATCAGCACTAGCATTAATATCTGGTATACAATGTACAGTCTATGACATTTGACAGATGAATGATTGTTTTAAAGTTCTATACTCCTGGTTTCAAATCTCCTTGATCAAATAACATACCTCCCCTTTTAAGAACTGAGGCTTCAAAGTTAATGATTAAAATTTTAAAACAAATTTTTATTGCAAAATGTACTTTTCTTTACCATGGTACCTTAAGTTTCATGCTTTATGTGCTGCTCCTACCATATGCTGAACACATGATAGGCATTGTTTGTTGATTTACTTTTTGTTCAAATTCTTAGTTATGGATAGCTTTTTTTTTTTTTTTTTTAGAAAACCCTGCTTTTACAAAGTAAACCACATAATCAGCTACTTAATACATTGTGAAGTATTTAAAAATTTTTTGACTTGTTTTTATGTGTATGAGTGTTCTCCCTGCATGTATGCAAATGCACTGTGCTTTCAATGTCTATGGAAGTCAGAAGAGGGCATCAGATCCCCTGAAGTGGAGCTATGGATAGTTGTTAGCCCATGTGGGTTTTGGGAATCTAACTCTCTGGAAGAGTTTTGCTCTTAACTGCTGAGCCACCCCTCCAGTCCTGAAATCCACACACATGTTGTGGCAGGCTCACAACCATATATATACACACTAGAGCACAAAATTAATAAAATGTAATTTAAATTTTTTATGTCCTATTTGAACATTTTGGACAGTAACTAGCCATGCCCCCCGACCCCGGTCCTCTAAAAAAGTACTGGTTTAATACTACATTTGTAGAAGCACAAACCAACCTTGGCTTTCAGAAATGTTACTACTGACATATGTTTTGTTTATGGAAATAGATGCAAGGCAAACTATATTTATTACTCATACACACACACACACACACACACACACACACACACACACACACACGGTCTTTCTGTTCATGGCTAAAGGTGCTACCTCTATAGTTATCCTTGTCTAGAACTGAGCATATGCATCTGCAAGTCTTTGCAGGGCTTTCCTCTTAAAATATATCTCCACTAGACACCTCCTTCTTACATTCTTGAAAAGATTCAGGCTTCCTAACTTAAAAGAAGTTCTTAAGAGAAAAGGGGGAAAAAATGAAAGACCCACTATTCTATGCCAAAAGCTTAGGTAAGACCAAAACTAAGGCCAAACACTTTTGTTCCACAGGCACAGAGAAATAGAAAATAAAGCCAGTTAACCAATTTTTCTCCCCTTCCCTATTACTCCTAGTCACTAACTAATTCTTTTAGAATTCTCACTATTCTACTCCCTTTTTCTACTAAATCAACTTTGTTAATTTCCATAAGTGAGAACATGTGATCTTTGTCTTTCTGTATTGCACTAATATAAAATACCCTTCAATTTCATCTACTAAGCCTCAAATGACAGGATTTCATTCCTTCTCATTTAATGATATTTCATTGTGTCTATACCATATGCTTTTTTGTGCTGTTTTTAAATCAGAAGTTTTTAAATTCTGTATGCGTGTGTGTGTGTGTGTGTGTGTGTGTGTGTGTGTGTGTGTGTGTGTATTGGAGGAGGGCATGTGAAAGAACACAATGGCACAATGTAGAGGTCAAAGGACAATTTCATGGAGTCAGTTCTCTCCCTTCATCTTTATGTGGGTTCTAGCGAATCAAACTCAGGTCATCAGGCCTGCACAGAAAGTGTCTTTACCTACTGAGTCATCTCCCTGTATCCTATACCATATGTCCTTTACCCATACATCTGCCAGTGCACACCTCTGTTGATTCCTTATCCTGCCTATTAGGAATCAAGTTGGGAATTTAGGTTATTGTTGGTATGTTAATTTCATTTCTTCTGGATATATACCCAGAAATGAAACAATTAGAATATATCAAAGTTCTACTTTCAGTGCTTTGAGGAACTTCCATATTGCCTTCCATGATGATAGGAATCATTTACATTTTCCCCAACAATAAATAAGAGAGTCTCCTTTTTTATTGTCCTCCATTTTTTCCTTCTGTGGTAATAAACATTCATTAAATTTCTGTATTAAATGCAAATAAAGTGCCCAATCCACAGCAAGGAACTTTTGAAAAAGTTATTTTTAGTTACATCATTAGTACAACTAATGAGGTGATGTGCAACTAAGTATCTTGCACTGTACCTGTCCAGGGCAGGTTCTCAATAAACAGTTTTTGTTTAAGGATATCCAAAACAATTTACAGGAGCAAAGTACAACAATGTAGCAAGTTTCAGATAGAGTTCACGTTTGGGTCTGCCTAACTCCAAAGATCTTTCTATAAGATAGCACTGTCTCTAGAATACAACCCTCTCTTTCCTCCATATTATTTAGAGAACTGTGAAGATACACAAGCATCACCAAAAACAGACCCCTACAGCCAACAAAATTCATGTTCCTCAAAAGTACACAACAGAGCTATCATCAGACCCAGCAACCCCACTACTGTGTACATATTCAAATGAAATGAAATCAGTATGCTGAAGAGAAATCACTCCCATGTTCACTGAAGAAGTATTCATAGTAGCCAAGAAATGGAAACCAAGTTCTTCAACTGGCGAATAAAGAAAACATGGTGCATTTACATAATGAGATACTAATATTTACAACATGGACAGAAATGAAGATCATTTGTTAAGAGAAATAAGCCAAACAAAGAAAGACAAATATGACATGATCTCACTTAGATGTGAAACAGTTTACTTCAAAGAAATTGAGAGTAGACTGGAAGTTACCAGGGGATGGGAAAGGTATGGTAGGGAAGGATAGGAAAAGGTTAATCAATTGTTACTAGCTGCTACAGATAGGAAGAAGAAATGTTAATGCACGATAGGTAACTATATGTAACAATAACGTACTGTATATCTCAAAAAGCTAGAAAAAAAAAGGATCTGAAGGCTATCAGCAGAAAGAAATGTTTGCTTAAAAAGTTAAGTTTAAGCTGTTTAAATATAATGTAATATATGCACTAACAAAACATCATATAGGATCTCCATTAGTATCACGTAGAAGACTATTAATGATTGCACTTTGTATGTTTTTAATGTATCGATTACAAATCTAATTTTAAAATTAATCTGAATTTGGATTGTGATTTGCAATAAAATTCACTTGTAAATTCTGGCTCACTGTTATAACCACTTTACAATCAACATGAACATTTCCCACATCACAAAGTTTGCTCATACCCTTCTGAAACAAAAACCTGCCCTCACTCCAGTTACTGATTCTCCTTCTTATCCTAAATATCAGTTTTCCTGTTCTCTTTTACGTTGTTCATCCATGTTGATGTATATATATCATCCAGTATATGGTATGGCAGACAGATTCTCACTTTCAATGATTTCTCCCTTGAGCACATCCCTAAATATGTTTCTAACTATTAAAATAAAGTTAAGGGGATATTATGTGTGAATTAAGTTACAAAAGGCTGAGATTTCCTGTCTTGTTCTGCAGCCTCCAACTCACATAGAAAACAAATTCTTCCAGTTCCTGCAAATGACCTCAAAAGTGGATCACTGCTTAGTTGAGTCTTCAGACTGTATATATTGATTACAGTCACTTAGATATTATTCAGACCTGGATTCCTGACCTACATAATCTGTGAAATAATAAACGTATTTAAGCCACAAATAACCAATACACTTGGATATAGTGCTGTCTGTTCATCCATCCACCAGCTAATGATCATTTGGGATGTTTATTTTTCCCCATTAAACAAAAAGGCTTGCATGAACATTGTGTTAATCCTTTCAGAGAGACATGTGCTGATTCTCTTCAGTGAAAATACCTAAGAAGAGAATTGCTCGATTGTATGTTTAACTTTACAGAAAATTGCCAAACTATTTTTTAAGATGCTTGCAGGACTTTATAGTTCACCAAGTTCTAGTTATTCCCTATCTCTAAAAACATTTGAAACTTTTAGTTTTTTTAATTTTAGCCATTCTAACAAGTATTAAGTGGTTTCTGCTTCTATTTCCTGATGATTAATAACTAATGCCCCTATGTGCTTACTGGCTCTTTGCATGTTTTCTATGAAATTCGAAGCAGTATTACAACTGCTCTTGCCCTCAGGCTGGAAGTACTGTCTTGCTCTGAAAAGAATTGTACTAGTAGTGGTATGTTCTTAGGCAGAGTCCTTTATCAATTTTTTTTAAAGTTCCTATGTTCTTGTTAGTGATTTTTTTTTTCCTTAACATGAAATGGATGTTAAATACTGTCGAATGCATTTTCCTTCAGCTACTAAAGTAATCAAATTATTTATTCATTTATTATACTAATGTGGTGAATTACAGCAATAAGTGATTAATCAACTTTATCCTTGGATAAAGTCTGCTTGGCCAAAATGTGTATGCTTTATTGGATCCAATTTGAGATATTTTGGAAACTTCTTTAATTACTTCTCTGCTGCTGTGATAAAACACCATGGCCAATGCAACTAATAGAAGGAAGAGTTTATTTGACCTATGGTTTCAATGGGATAAGAGTCCATCGTGGTGGGGAGGCATGGCAGGAGGCAGCCTCAGTATAAAGCTGGTACTCACAACTTCAAGCAGGCACAAGAAGCACAAAGGGAGAGAGACAGAGAGAGAGAGAGAGAGAGAGAGAGAGAGAGAGAGAGAGAGAGAGAGAGATACTGGAAGTGGGAATGAAACTATATACTCTCAAAGTTCAGTTCAGTGAGGTACTCCCTCCAGTGAAGCCATACCTCCTAAAATCCCCCAAACAGTGCTACCAATTGACCAAATATTCAAATACTTGGAGTCCAGGGGAACAGTCCTATTCAAACTACTAAAAGAATAATTTCTGTCTCTGTGATTATAATAAATACTGTCTTTTCCTGAATAACTTTGTCTGGTTCTTCCATTTACGTAATGCTGGTCTCATAAAATGTTTCATCTTTCTCTATTTGTGAAGGATTGATAATATTCTTCTTTAACTATCAGACATATTCACCAGTAAAGCATCTAAGGTTTTCTTAGTGGGAAGGTATGGCCTGGCTGGTCAATGCAATAATTTACATATCTGATGTCTGTATTACATAACATGTATGTAAATGCACCCTTATTGCATGATGCCTGTAGAGGCCAGAAGAGTGTCAGATGCTCTGGAACTGGAGTTAAGGACAGTGGTTAGCCACCATGTGGGTGCTGAGATTCAAACCCAGAAGTTTCAGAAGTGCCTTAGGGTTAGAGAGATGGCTCAGCAATTAAGAACATTGGCTGCTCTAGCAGAGGATCCAGGTTCAGTTGCCATCATCCACAGAGCATCTAACAACCATCTGTAACTCCGGGTCCAGGGGAATTCTACACACTCTCTTCTGGCTTCTGTAGGCATTGCACACATGTGGTGAACTTACATATATGCAGGCAAAACAGTCATATACATAAAATAAAAATAAGTAAATTTTTTAATTAAAAAATATGTTTATTCCCTGAATTTATTTACTCTTGCTTTAAAGATAACAAATGTTGACTTGAGGGATATAGCTGAAAGAACAATTTTAAATTAAAATTTAAAGGTTTCTGACAAAACAATCAAACTGATAATAATAGGGTAAGAATGACTAAAGTGGAAGACAGGTGGCGCATGCCTTTAAATCCCAGCACTCAGGACACAGAGACAAAAGAATCTCTGTGAATTAAGGTCAGCCTGGACTACACAGCAAGTTCTAGGCCAGCTGGGACTACAGGGAGACCCTGTCTCAAAAAGACCAAACATCAATTAATTAATTAATTAATTAATTAATTAAGCAAAATACTGTAAAATGTGAAGCTAGATAAGTACCACACCTGAGAAGACAGCCAAAGAACTGAAATCAGTACATTGAAAGATGTCTGTAGTATTGTAGCATTACTCAGAGTAGCAAAGAAATGAAAGTAACCTGTTCATCAACAGGTGAACAGATTATTTAAGTGGTATATGTATGTACACATCAAAATACTCTTCAACCTTAAACAAGAACAAAATTCTGTTATTTTCAGCAGGAATGAATCTAAAAGACATTATGTCAGACACAAGAAGAAAACAAATACAGGATCTTGTTTATATGTGAAATCTAAAAATGAAAACCCATAGAAGTAGACGATAGAATGGTGATTACTAGAGTCCAGAAGTAAACTGGGGTAGAGGGAAGAGTTGGAGGAAAGGGGAAGTGTTGGACAAAGAGTACAAAGGTTCAATAAGGCAGGAACGATAATTGCAAGTAATATATTGCACACTAAGTTGAATCTACTTATAATGTATTGCAAAAGTGCTTCTAAAAGTAAATTTTAAATTTTCTTACCACAAATTTAAGTACAAGAGGTTGATGTTAAGTAGCCTGATTTTCTGACTCCACAAGTATATATAAACTAAAACATCACATTATACCCCATATATATTATACATACCATATACGTATATATATATATATATATATAACTAGTGAATATCAATTAAAAGCATGAAGCTAGGTTAAAGATATATTCTGTTCTGTAAACAAAAAAAAATGTACATCAAGACCACAATTCAATATATGCTTAATATGCTGCTTATTCTGATTTGAAAATGATTCTAAACAATTGTGGTAATACACACGAGTTGACATGGAGGCAAGAGGTTGAGCACAGATCAAACAACAATAACAACATTCGCTGTCTCTAATCCTCAAAGGTAGAAACTATAATTGGCACTCTAATCATCTTATGCTCACATAATCTTTGCAAGGCAAATAAGACAATTATTCTTCTCTTTTTGCAAATACTAGTAAGAATAACAATGACCCACCCAAAAAAATACCCCAATTAGTGCTTATCATTCATAAAACATGGCTGAGGCACAAGACCGGTTAAGACAGTTATAACATTTGCCAAAGGTTATACAACTAATCTGCTTCACAGGGTCAAATAAAAATTTAAGTTCACAGATTCTAGACAAAACTAACCTTTAAAAACATGAACTACTTTGTAACACTGAAAGTGCACATGGTAAATGGCTTTAAATCTTTTTATTTTCAAGTTTACTCTTTTACAATAAAATGGTATTCAATATAATAAAAGTAACTTTTAAACGTCTGGCTAAAAGCAGGAGGCAGGAAACAAATGGTTCACCTGACAATAAATCTATTTCTCTTCCACATTCCAGAGATAGAAGTAAGACCATGTTGAATGGAACCAGCAAACACAAGTTTGTTCAACAAAATTTATTAAACAAATACCCAGCATGTTAGATTAAATCCATTACTGGATCTTAGCGACATATATAAAATCCCTACAATCAACCAGATCACTCTACTTTACAAAGGAAATACTTTATAAAAGAAATAATGCTCTAAGTAATTCTTCAAAATTAGAAAATGAAACTCAGAATGTTTTAGGTAATGAAACTGAAGAAATAAATACGACAGCAAAACCAGCAACATGCCAATGCAGCTGCCACTAGGTGTCACCCTGGGATAAATTTCTTGACTTTAGCCTTGCTTTTTTTATCTTGTTCTACTTACTTGGTAATAACTTGAAAAAACAATTATCTTATTGAACATATCTTTTCAATAGAAAATTTAATATTTACTCAAAATAATACTTCTGAAAAACAGTAAGACCATCTATAACACTTATGCTGCATGTTGCCGAGTTTAAAGTATGTATTTTCAAATGTCCTATGAAAAGTGAGCTATATATACATACCTATACTCTTTTCATAGAGCCATGAATTTCCTCAACTAGGGATGACTACACCAAACAATATACTTCAAAGAAAGAATTTTAAAACCAAGATCTGGTCATCTAAGTTTGAAAAGTTAACATTCAGAAGGGAAACCTTAAACACAAGAACAAATAAGACACTTAAGATCCATTTTTTAAGTATTTTATGTGACCAAAAGGACTCAAGTTAATGAAGTCCATGGAAGTTAAAAAATGCTTCACAAAAAAGGAGATTTTTTTATATATATGGGGTCCTGAAAGCTGAGCGTTTTTCTAGGAAAATTAATCAAGAAAGGGCAAAACAAATACAAATTCAAATACAAAATTTCAAATACAAATTCAAATACAAAACAAATACAAATTCAAGAAATACCTTAAATGTATATTAAATGTACCTTAAATGTATATTATGAAAGTCGTCTTTTAGAAAACTCACATTAGGCTCATTATGGAAAACACAGAGAAAATACTGAACATATAAATTCATGTATGTAAATTATAAAGCAAAATTATTTTATCAGCAGGCATGGTGGCACACACCTTTTATCCCAGCACTTGGGAGGCAGAGGCAGGTGGATCCCTGTGAGATTGAGACCAGCCTGGTCTCAAGTTCCTGGTCAACGAGTTCCAGGTCAGCTGTAGCTACAAGGACACCTTGTCTCAAAGAACAAAAAAACAGAAGAAATTATTTTAGCAACTAATGAAAGGAGCTTAAACAAAGAGGATGAAATAAAGGAGATATTCAAGTAACAGTAATAAAACTCATAGAAATTAGCAAACCAACAGTAGTCAAAGAATAACATTCTATCAAGTCTCAAACACTATCCATGCTTCCCATACTTTTGCCAAAGGTGAGTGAGGAGAGGGTTCACAGCATGAGTCCCAACTGGCATGTATTTCATAAGGAGAGAATAACTGTTTAACCCAGTACAAATATAACTGGAACTGTTAGGAGAAGCATGAGTAAATACATATCACATCATAACAATGTGTCACATAATTCTTTTAATGAAATTTTACCTTTGTTCGAAGCTATTTTAATCACACTTCTTTTCAAACAGAATGGTGACTGTTTCTGATCTATCATATACAAGCACAGGGCTGTTTTTAAACTGGATTATAATACAAACAGTTAACAAATTACCATCCTTGGAATTCTTTCACATGATTCTCTTTTACATTTTTTAATGTTAGGACACAAATAAAGTAAGCACATGAAATATGGAGCCAGTTTCCAAATGCTATCAGGGAAATAAGCAAGGGATTTCATTCAGTTAACCAAGTAGTTCAAGTACCCAAAATATCCATGAATTTCTATTACCAAATGGTCCATATCAACAAAAAGAACCAGGTAATTAACTCTGAAGTAAGACACTGGCCAATCATATGAATTAGGTTTAAGTGCATAAGTTTAGGCAATCATTACAAAAGAAGAATGCAGAGCTAGAGAGATGGCTCAGCAGTCAAAGAGTACTGGCTATTCTTACAGAAGACCCAGGCTCGAATCCCAGCACCTGCACAGCAGCTAATATCCATCTGTAACTACAATTCCAAAGGATCCAATGCCCTTTTCTGTCCTCCACAGGCACTGCAGAACATGTGTGCAATTACATATATGCAAGTATTAACACTCATACACATAAAATAGAAATAAATAAAAAAATTTTAAATAATAAAATAAAAACGGAGTTAGCAGGATCTAGGCAGTATAAATCAGTAACAGAGCACTTGCCTAGAACATGTGAGGCTAAAAGTTGAATCCCTAGCACCTACAAAGAACATTAGCTGCCAAGTTAAGAAAAGAACATTATCAATTTGTTACAAGGTATAAATTCAAAATGAATGGATTCATTTTAAAAGTGGGAAGTTATGAATTTCATACAGGGTCAGAAATTTGGCTAAAAATGATTATCAAAATTAAGTATTGGCAACGAAGGGGAGTGACTGGAACTCTGTACTACTGGTAAGAAAATATAGTAGTTTAACTAGTTGATAGAATAGTAATTTGTTATTTGTAGCACCTACTAACTCTAACTGAACATGTACCCATTAATCCAACATCTCTAACTGAAGCTCAAGAGAATACTTATATTGCAAAAGATATATACAAAAAGAATGTCTATAGTAGATTTACAGTAGCTCAAAACTAGAAACAATATCAGTCACTAGCAATTTATGGTATTTTCATATAATGGACTACCAAAAGCAATGAAAATGAACAAACTACTAAATCTTGAAGACATAAAACTGAATGAAAGAAAGTGAACACACTGTCAGGCAATGGTGGCACAGGTCTTTAATCCCAGCATACAGGAGGAAGCAAAAGGTGGATCTCTGTGAAATCAAGGCCAGCCTGCTCTAAATTGCAAATTCCAGGAGAGCTCGGGCTACAGAGAGACCTTGTCTGAAAAAAGAAAAAAGAGAAGAAACCAAACACAAATATGTATACACTATATGACTTTAATCATGTAAATCTAAAAAAGGGAAATTCAATACAAGGTAGTAAAGAACAAAAAAGGTGATGGAGTGGAGGAGCTGCAGAGATGGCTCATCAGTTAAGAGCACTGGCTGCTCTTTCAGAGGATCCAGATCAGTTGCCAGCACCCATATCCATCTGTAACTCCAGTTCCAAGGGATCAAATACCCTCTTCTGACCTCTGTGGGCACTGCACAACATGGGTGCACTTATACACATGCCAGACATAACACTCATAATAAAATTTATAAATAAAATTTTGAGGTGAGGGAAACAAGTCTCACATCTGACTATGTGCTATGGCTTTGGTCTGAGTAAGTCCAATAGAAACAGATTATGTATAAACTTATTTTAAAATATGTATTATAGCTGGGTGTGGTAGCACACACCTTTGATCTCAGCACTGGGGAGGCTGAAACAGGTGAATCTCTATGAGATCCAGGCCAGCCTGGTCTATATAGTGAGTTCCAGACCAGCTGGGACTACAGGGAGAACCTGTCTGAAAAAGATCCAAAAAAAAAAAAAAAAACCTATCGATAATATTTTTTTAATCGAATTACACAACACAGAGTGACAATGCTCCTCAAGAGCCAAGCAAAAGAAACCCTTCAATTACTTGGTCAAGAGGGTCCAAGAGTATCCCAAAGTAACACAAGCTATTGCCATTGGCAGTTAAAGGATATGACTTGAAAGAATCCAGCTTGAAATCACCTAGATGCCACATCTCTAAGAATCAGCTCTGATAGCATCAGAAAGTGCTATGCAAGCTGCCAAGGGAGAAAAGCAAATCAATAGTCCTAATCAGCTGTAAAGCCTGTAAACCACAACAATGACCTGCCTGGCCAGATATCCCTAGTGGCACTTATACCCTGGAGGTAACCAGTAGCTATCTAAGGCCCATTCAACAGGAGGGAATTCATGTCTGGTACTGTAAATGTAGCTAATTACCCATGACTGGAGAGATCACAGACCCAAGAAGAGAACCTACTACTGCCATTTTTGTAAATCAATAATACTTATCCTTATATTCACAGGTAAGGGTAGTTCTTACCCCTCATCAAAAGAGGGTTCTTTTTGCAACAGATGGAAATTATTAGAGGCATAACTCGTCAAAATGTAGAGAACAGGTGTTCATGAAGTGCCCAGCTTCAACTGATACATCAAAAATGCCACCTGTGAGAGAGGCGTGGTGGCATGCCTTTCATCCCAGCACTCAAGAGGCAGAGGCAGAGGCAGAGGCAGGAGGATCTCTGTGAGATCGTGGTCAGACTGATCCACACAGCAAGTTCCAGGCCAGCTGAGGCTATAGGGAGACCCTGCCTCAAAAAGACCATTCTCCCCAACCAAAGGTTACCACTTCTATACCTAAAGCTCAGAAACATTACAGAAGAGCGGGTGGAAAGATTTGAAAGAGTCAGAGGCCAAGCACCAGTTGTAAGATAGTGTCTTCTACACATGACAGGGATGGTACACCCATGAAATATCAACAATATGATTGCCTAAACAAGGACTGTATAATGACCACACCAGCTGACATGCCAATGTGGACAGGAGAAATTTCACAAAGCCTCACCCCTAGATAAAGAGCTACAGGAAATTATTGTTTGCTGAGAGATGGAGAATCCATTTTCTGAGGGGACAAGTCCCCTGACTTGCCCCAATTGGTTATCCAATCCCAAGTGGTCAGCCCTAAATACATGTACATATGAGCAACACTAAATAGAATCACACACAGAAACGCAGAGGGGAGAAGGAAGAGGAAGGGATGGAAATGATATAAATACATAATTAGGCAGTGAGAGCCCTGTTCCTGTGGAAAGTTATTAGATGCCTTATTAAAGGGCTTCAAAAAAAAGCTTACTCCTTTTGTCTTTCTGCCTTCTCTCACACAAGGCAGTAGTATTCATCTCCTCCTGCAGATGTAGCAGTAAGGTTTCATTGTAGAAGCAGAAACCAAGCATCAAATCACCAGACTGCAGACCCACTAATGCCTTAATTAAGTCAGCAGAAATATGAAAAAATTAATTTTTTATATTCTTCATAAAATTACTCATGCTCACACATTTTGTTACAGCAGCACAAAACTGAGATACAATAGTACAGAAAGTGAGTGTGCTTTAGTTGTAGATCTTGTATACAAATAATTATAGCTGGTACTCAATAATCACAGCATTTTTTGAAGCTCCTAAATGTATAGTTTGAATCAATCCAAAACAGTAAATAGAGCTTCGAATATAGTTCACTGGTCAAGTATACACAACGCCCTATGGTCAATATCCCTAATACTGGTAACATAACACAAAAGCAAAAAATGGAGGTCAAACAGTGTATCAAAAATTATTTTGAACTTACCTTAATCTCAACACAAAATAAGAACACAAAGCATGTATGAGAAAGTATCCATTTCAATTTGCTTCGTTCCCGTTCTTGTTGATAGTCAGCTCAAAAGAATTTATTTACTTATGAAGGCTTTATGAGGGAAATTCTTACCAACAGTACAGCTGTCTTCAAGTACCACATCAACATTTCTGTCTCTGTACTCAACTCTGAAGTCAAGCATTCGAGGTTGCCTTTCTACAATCTGTCTGGATGGCATTACTGGTCGAAATGCTGAAGAAGAGGAAGTAGGAGCTGGAGCAGGGTGACTTGCTGGATCAAACGTGGGTCCTGGCATGGTCTCACCTCCATAATCACTAAAATGTTGACAGGAAAAAAAATTCTCATCAACTAATTCATTACACAGTATCATTAAAGATCTTTTCCATTGGCTTGTCTGTTCTTTGTATTAAGCTTGCCCACTCATGTATGAAAGTCAAACTTACATTCTCTTTCCTTCATAAATTTTTTCCAATGTCTAAAATCCATACTATTTTCCCTCTCAGCCTTGTCTTTCTATATTTATTGCTATTGATCATTTACAATTAGATTTTTGCCTTGTGTTGTCATAATGTTAGTCAAACACCATTTTAAACTGGGAATTAAAAACAATGTCTTAGGATGGTGAGATGACTTCAGAGGGGTTCTTATTGTCAAACCTGATGACCTGAGTACTATCTCAGGAACACATGGTGGAGAGAATCAACTCCTGCAATTTGTTCTCTAACCTACATGCATGCATACAAATGCACACATACATGCACATGCAAAATTAATCAATTTTTAAAATTTAAGTGTCTTTTTCCAGTCACTCTCACTGAATCATTGTTTGAGTCAGAACTTTGATTTTCCACAAAGATAATTTTGAAACTTCCCTACCCTTAACTCTTAATTCTCTCCTTTCCTAGTTTGCTGAGAAAACAGAAGCCATCAAAAGAACTTTCTCTTATCTTCTTAATATTAAATCCCCAGTCTAAATCCATATATGTATATGCTCACTTTCTTTCTTCTTATAAAATAGAAGGGCATCTTTGTTCCTATATGTGAAAAATCTGAAACCATAAATTAACCTATCCTGTCATTATTGCCCCAATCTCAGATGTTTTATCAGAGATAAAGAGAGATTCAGTAACTGCCAGGCATACTCTACCTTGGAGGGAAACCAAGGTCTTTAGATTTAGAGTTATTAAAAAATAATCATGTACACACTTTTATTCTCTGATTAATTTGCAAAGCACAAAGACACAGTATTTTACTTTCACCCAGCACAGTATACAATATACTTTTAGTATCTTTTCTCAAAACTTATGTCAATTCTCCTGCTCATTGTCACAAGAAATCAAGTCTGAAAAGATCCTAGTAACCTAGACATCATGTAAATCAGCATTACACTGATAACAATGAGGGCTGGACCATAAGAACAGAATTCCAGGTAATTTAGATGCTTTGATCTGGCACATACATATTAGACAGAGGTCAACAGACATATGGAATACAAAACCACAGGAGATGGGTGGCTGGGTATATAGCTCAATGATGGAGCATACACATCACATGCAAGAGATCCTAAGTTTAATACCAATACTCGGAGGAAAAAATTCACAGACTTTCTTCCTTGGTAACACTTCTGGAGTCTAGTAGTCAAAAGCAAGTTGGGTTAAAAGGCCTGCTGCTACATGTTCCACCTCTTGTGGAATATGTGGAACAACTAAGCAACAACTAAGTTAACAGGGAAAGAAAACATTAAGATTGGAAGGAGAAAAATCAGTTTATATAGAATTCTGAAGCTGACTAGCATTATGATGTCAAGAAAGGCTACTCCTGAAAAACAGCAATGATAGAAAGTCTCTCAGTATGAAGTCAAGGCTGCCTCAAAAGCCAAACACTTCATTTGGAAACAGAGATAGCCTGAGGTAGAACAATATGAGTTGAACAGCTTGTCATGATTTGTAAATAAAAATGGAGAACTGAGTAACAAAAAAGTCTGAGAACAAATATGGAAACAGATTTTCTTTTTAAACAGATGCAGAGCTTGAAAATATTTGTTTCTGAGGTAAATGTTCACTAAAGAAAAGGCTTTCAAAAAGAATGACGAGACACTCCAGTTAGCTTTTTCCATTTGCCGTCTGGGGTTACTCATATGCTGTGATAGTGCCAAGAGAAAGGGATGTTAGGCATGGGAGCAACATGGACTTTCTCTCACCAAGGCTGATCCTAAACTGAAAGAAACTGATATTTGTGTCCTCATTATAACATCAAACCCCAAGAACCTGATCATTGATTGGAAATGGGCAACGAACTGTCTGCAATGAAAAATGACACTCTTTTGAAGCTGAATTATCTTTCCTGACAGCAATGATTCTGCCAGCACTGCCATTTATAAGTTTACCAAATATTCTATGGCTTACTATGCAACATTGGTTCTAAGGAACTAATTTCCGCAGCAAAAGAATTTGTGGCAATGGGCTCATGTATGTATGCCATTGCCTACTCTTAGTTAACTTAAAAGAACAGTGGCTTTCTGAACTCATTTATATGATGCAAGTTGCAAGATAAGAAGCTCAGGGTTCTACCTTAAAGAATATGATATATGATTTGTATCAGTAACCAAAATGCCATATTTATCATACTATCAGAAACTTGTGTTATGGGAATTAATTCATTAGTGGTCATAGATTTTTTAAATCTTTACTTATTTATTACTTTGTTTATTAATTCACTACTGGGTGAGTGATGTGTGTTGAGCAGCACACATGCTGAGATCAGTAGACAGCTTTGTAGAATCATCTCTCTCCTTCCACATTAATGTGGCTTCTGAGAATCAAACTCAAGTTGTTAGCCCTGGTAGTGGTTCTTTTGGCTATGCCTAATAACATCAAATTTTTGGCTTTCTGAAATTTGGATTACGGTGGTTCAGAGATCAGATCTCAAGAGTGCTTTCACAATACTTCCACTGAATTAGAAATTCAGAATGTCATTTGGCACTGAATCATCCAGCAAAGGAGAGGTATTACTTAGAGTGACTAATCATGATTACCAAAGGAAAAAAGAAAAAAGCCTTAGATTATTACCACACATGGAACTATGTTTGGAGCCCAGAGGATTTTGTAGGCCATTTCAAATTAAAAGAGTTAGTGAAAAATTACAACTAAAATAAGACAGATGCATTAAGGATTCTGATTTTTCAAAAATCAAAGTCTGTAATAATCACACCAGGTAAATAATATTGACTACTGGAGGTGTTAGCTAAAGATAAAGAATATAGAATAAATAGTGAAAGAAGAAATTGATAATATCAATGATGTCCTTATGACCATTAACACACACACTAACTTTCTTCTTTTAATCTGAACATTAATCCTACCACATGAACTAGCAGTAACAAATTATACCACCACTAGTATTCACTTTATTCACCAACACCATTTTTTTAATGTTTGTTCTTAATTTTTTAAAATTATTTGTGTGAATATGTATGTCTTAGTTTGTTTTCTGTTGCTGTGGTAAAAAAAAAAAAAAAAAAATACCCTGACAGGAGCAACTTAAGAGACAAAGGGTTTATCTGAGCTCACAATTTCCAGTTACAATCTATCACAGATAGGAAAGGAGCACAGCAGGAGCTTGAGGGAAACTAGTTATATCATAAGCACAATCAGGAACAGAGAGCAGTGAATTAATGCATACATTGCTTGTGAGCAGCTCATCTTCTCTATTCTTACACAATTCAGACTCCCTTTCATAGGGAATGGTGCTGCCCACTGTTAGACTGGGGCTTCTCACACCAATTAATTTAACCAAAATACTGTTGCATAAAAATTCTCAGAAGCTAACGTTAATCCAAACAATCCCTCCCAAGTATGCCCAGACACTTGCCTTCTACGTATTGAGTTAGTATTAACCATCACAGTGTGTACAATGGGGGTTGGAGAGATACATGCATGCCATGGTGCATGCCATCAGTGTGTACAATGGGGGTTGGAGAGATACATGCATGCCATGGTGCATGCCATGGTGCACATGTGGAGGTCAGCAGACAACTCTGTGGAGGTGGGTCTCTGCTTCCACCTTTATGTAGATTCCCAAGGTCAAACTCAAGTAGCTAGGCTTGCATGTCATGTGCCCTACCTGCTGAGCCAACTTTAAGTCAGGCCTCTTGTGGATTTTTGTTTTGTTTTACAATAATTATTTTTATTGAAGTTTGTGCACTTCATATAATACATTTTGATCACATTTAACTTTCTCCCCTTTCTTCACTCACCCCATGCTCCCACCCCCAGATTACATGCATTCTGTCATATATGTTAAAGCCTACTGAGTCAAATTTGTGTGCCCAAAGTCCCACAGTGTGAGTTCATTCACCAGGCCCTTGTCAGCCTAGCTAGCATCACCCCCTTAAAGACCAATTCTCCCTCATCCAGCAGTGATCAGCTGCCAAAAGTTCCCCAACTAAGGTTGAGGTTTCTCACCCATTTCTCCAGTTTTATGTTAGATTTTTGTATGATTTGAGTTTGCATGGGTCTTGTGCATGCTGTGACCATTGCTATAAGTTCACAAGGAAACAAGAGTCCAGGAGACTGGGAACTTGCTCATATGAACTTGTATTTTTTATACAAATGTCTTCTGTCAAAACACTAAGCTGAATTTCCTCCTCATAAACCTTGGACTGAAAATCTAAAAACTTTCCCTATAACCTTCAAAGTTCTGTTAACTTCAGCCTTTTCAACCTTTCCTTTATTTCTCCATCACTTTCTTTAGTGTGCCCTTTGGAAGTCAGCAAGGGTCATCCTATTAGGCCTCCCTTAGTTCCATTTCTTGGCTCAGGAATGAAAGCTTTATCTCCTTAAGTCTTCCTCTTACAAGGCCCCCAATCAATCCATTCTTCTCAAGGGATGCTGATGCTGTTGAGTTGAAACTAGAGTCACCTTTGTCTAGTTGTTCACGTGCTTCCTGCTTTCATTATTTGAATTGTCTTAAGTATCTACTTTTTGCTCTTTCTACCTCCTCCATATCTTTATACCTGATTTCCTACATTAAATCCTTCCATTTCTCACACTGAAATCCTTAGCCTGGTTGTTTTGGTTACTATTCCTTTACTAACACTCAAAGACAGTATATTTTTACTCTCAGCAAAATATCTGGCAAACTTATCAGTCACATGATTTTCTTATCATTTGGAAATTTTGCATCTTAATATTTTAACATAAAACTCAATGTACTATAATTAACTTACAAGCAAAAACATACAGCTAGATTAAGGTGTCTACTCAGATACCTGCCCAATCCCAAACTCTATGCATCTCAGTTAGATGGCCATTCTGAAGCTATGAATCTTCACTTTCACCATCAATTACATTTTTATGCATTTATCCACCAAAAAAAAAAAAGGGAAAAAAACCATGACAGCGTTGAAGCTAGAAAAGCAAATCAGTTTTATACCCTCTTTCACAACTCATGTATCCTTTTGTTTACAGTCCCTCCTTCCGCCTCACCTCATATAACCCTTTCTTGGTTTCTTTCCTTAAATGTTAAATAGCTCTACACATAGAGCCCTGCTTGTGGGGCTTTTAACATATCTGTATGTGTATACATTATAGGCTAGGATCTGCATATGAGGGAGAAAAGTCAAACCATTTTCCTACAAATCTCAAGATTTCATTTTTCTTTATAACTGAGTAATATTTTATTTTCAATATGTGCCACATATTAATGATGAACACCTACACTGGTTCTGTTTCCTTGCTGTTGTAAACGTGAACATGGAGTTCTCCAGGTATATACCCAGGAGTAGAATAACTGGGTCATATGGTAGTTCTATTTTTAATTTTCTGATGAACCTCCAAATTGATTCCTTTAATGGTTGCATTAATTTGCATTCAATCAGCAGTGAATAAGTGCTTATCTTCCCCTACATTACATCCACCATTTGCTGTAAGGTTTCTTGATAATAGTCATTCTAACTGGAATGAGGTGGTATCTTAAAGTCATTTTAATTTCCATTTCCCAGATGACTAGAGATATTGAACATTTTAAAAATAGTTACTACCCAGGCATGGTGGTGCACACCTTTAATTCCAGCACTCAGGAGGCAGAGGCAGGTGGATCTCTGTGAAATCAAGGCCATCCTGGTCCATACAGCAAGTTTTAGGCCAGCTAGAGCTACAGGGAGACCCTGTTTCAAAAACACACACACAAAAATCATTGGTCCTTTGTGTTTTTCTTTTATAAATTGCCTATTCATTTTATTAATTCATCTGTTGATCAGAAGTTTTATTTCCTTGATATTTAATTTCTGCAGTTCTTTGCAAATTCTGGATATTGACCTCCTGTCTGAAGTATAACTAGTAAAACTTTTCTGCTTTTCTGTAGGCTTCTTGCTCTGCTGCTAGTTTCTTTTGCTATGAAGAAACCTTTTAATTTCATGACACAAAAACAAAATAAAAGGTTTTTTTTTTCACTTTTAAAATCACCAACCTATCATTTGACTTCCTCCCTATTCTTTTCTAACCAAGAATTTTAAAGTAATAACAACAACCTTGGCAAAAGGTAGAAGTGTGGGTAGTCTAAAATCTAGCAAGGAGACAAAGAGAGGGCAAAAGTATATGATGAGGAAGGAAGGAAAGTAGGCAAAAGGAAAACGAGTCATGAGAGGATATGAAGCTAATTTTTTCTAGTTTCAACTCTGTCACAGTTTTGAGAGAGGGGGATTTCCTCTCACCGTGAATATGTTAATTCAACTTGC
This sequence comes from Eospalax fontanierii, assembly GCA_035773235.1. Classification (NCBI taxonomy): domain Eukaryota; kingdom Metazoa; phylum Chordata; class Mammalia; order Rodentia; family Spalacidae; genus Eospalax; species Eospalax fontanierii. Next base: position 38,862,142 of record CM069553.1, on the reverse strand, counting down.
TGTATATTCAAGTAGCAAGAACTGTATTTGGCTTCCAAAAGAATCAAACATGCACTATTCCTCTGAGGCAGTAATTGTACAAGTTGGGCTTTCTTTTTCATTCCATGGGCCATTAGTACAATAAGAATTAGAGAGGCTAGACACTGACTATATTGGTTGGGTTGACCCATTTAGAAAAACTAATTTTTTAAAAAAAATTTTATCTTGGGGAGGGATCTGTAACCTGAAATTTTCCTTCTGTTTACAACTGTATCAAATCTTTCTATTATAGTGTTTTGTTTAAATATGTAAAGTATATTGCTATAGATAAAACAAAGTAGAGTTGAAAAGGAGTATCATTTCTGATTTTAAAAAGATATTGGTAAAGGAGCTCTATGAAGAAAAATATTTTAGATATTTTAGATTTAAATTTCAACCAACAGTGCTCAACTTTCCTCTACAAACCATACCAGCCTTCATGAGGCAATGAACAAAAAGCAAAGTTAACAAGAACTCTGAATTTGTTTATTATTTCAACTTTTAAAAGTTGATTCTTTGGCAAAGTCTTTGGGTACACCTCTCCCACAATTTTTTAGAGATAAACTTTTAAATTGATAAATCAATTTTTGGTTTTTTGTTGTTGTTGCCTTTTTTTTTTTTTTTTGGTGTTTTTGAGACAGGGTCTCCCATAGTCCTAGCTGGGCCTGGAACTTGCTATGTAGACCAGGGTAGCCTTGAATTCAAAGAGTTCCACCTGCCTCTGCCTCCCAAGTGTTGGTCATAAAATTAGTGAATTGATGCTGGGCATGGTGGCACATGCTTTTAATCCCAGCACTTGGAAGGCACTTAGCAGATCATGCTTCACTGTGTTGCTATTAAAGACTTACTGAAATTGTAGCAAGTTATCCTGAATTGGAACCCAAAAGAGAAAGGGTAAGTAAGGCTGTAGTAAGCTTGGAAGATTATAGAAAATTAACATTAACAATCTTTAGAGAATTAACTAACTGTTGAAAGAATAATGCCTATATCAATGAACTTAACATGTCAAAAACCAAAAGCTCCGTTAAAAAGTGAACTAAAAAGGTAATCTGTCATCTAACCACTAAGTGCCTTATAACATACCTTTGTAGAATACCATTTTCCTGGGGTATTACACCATTGATAGCTGCCTGCAAAGAAAAACAAAAGACCTTTTAAAAAAAACAGATAGCTATCCAAGTACCACGAGGAGTACTATAAAAGGAAATAAGCACATTTTGAAATATTATTCATAATAAAAAATGGTATTTACAAAATTCAAAAACATTTATCTAAGCATAAAGTATCACCAAATTTTGAGTTATAAAAATGCATTCAAGTATAACCACCTTAAAAAAATGAATGTTTAAAAACATCATAACAAATAAAATCAGTAACTTGAACTAACCCTAAAAGGTTAATATTTATTTCCTTCTGCAGATTGAGAAACAAGACATATAAATCATGAATGACACTACAAAAAGTAATTGAAGGATTTATCATTTTATCTTAAAACTATGATTGCTAAAAAGAACAGAGAAGAAAAGAACTTAAAGGGAAAATCTATCTGATAAGTATAACACCCAACTATATCTGCTGACAAAAGGAAAACAGGATTACAGAAGTTACCTTATAGAAACATTTCTGACATTGGTCTTTAAGCTAACAAGCCACTAAGTTGTAAAAACATAGCACATATATGAGTTGACATGTATGTTTTTGAAGGCTACTAAGCAGACAGGTAGTCACATCCTAAACTATGGTCAGCTCACAAGAAGAGAAGAGACTGTCTCTAGAAAACACACACACACCAAATAAAAAATCACAACCTTTACAATTCTGACTTTGAACCACACTAATTTCTTTTCCCTTCCCTTTTATCATTATATAAAAATGAAAATATAACATGAAAACCAAAAACATCTAATACTCTTCTGTTTTATTAGCTGCCTGGAAATCAACCAACAAAAGGAGTTTGTATATTTTGCTAAACAGTAACTAAAACATTTAGCAGGAGTGGATAACATATACAATGGTATATTATTAAGTGGAAACAAAGCAGAATATAAGTTGTTGATTATGAATTTCAAGAACTGTAACATGGACTGAAGAGATGGCTCAGAGGTTAAGAGCACTGGCTACTCTTGCAGAGGACCTAGGTTTGATTCCCAGGACCCACATGGTGGTTAACAACTGTCCATAACTCCAGTTCCAAGGGATCCAGTGTCCTCTTCTGACCTCCACGGGCACTGCATGATATGAGTGTTCCTACCTACATGCAAGCAATACATTCATACACATAAAATAAATAAAATATTATAAAAGAATTATAACAATGAACTAGCAAAAACAAGGTGATCTACAGGTTAGTAGTACAGCAATAGATAGCCACAGAAGCTGATAGCTCTAGATGAAACCTTTGAGTCAAACAAATACTAATGCTGGTTTTCAAAGTCTTCAACCCCAGTTTCAATAGAAGCACCTCTACCTGGTGCCAGACTAAAGTTCTTCCTTTCTAGTGACAGTAATGACTCCATGTAAAAATACCTCTTTGTCAAATTATAGTCAATAATTAAGAGAATACTCTATGATGTTGGAAACGAAATAAAATAGCAGAGCTTAGAAAGATTTGAATTCATATTCTTACTAGGAAATGCCAAAATATAATGGAAAAAAATTAAGGATTTAGGAAACACAAAGTTTAAATGTAGGCTCGCCCATTACTAACTTAATGACCTCAGTATATACACTGAACTTCCCTGACTATAATTTCCACGTGTGTAAATGAGTTAAGATTACATCATTATTATTTGGTGCTGATTCCAAAGCTTCATCTATACTAACTAGCTTTCATACTGCTGAAAGGTGCTATGTATGCTACTAGGAAAAAAAAAAAGTAATCAATTTTACCCAGCTGTGAACCCTATAAAGTACAAAAACAAGGCAAGATATGCCCACCAATACAACAGTGGCACAAACAGTAAAGGAGTGATCGACCATTTTCCAATTGGATTTGAGGTCCACTTCATAAGATGGAACCTATACCCAGGCCTAGGAACCTGAGTCTAGATAGGTCACAGTACATAGGGGAGAGCCTAATACTAGTTTTAGTGTTAAAATGGCTTCTCATGAAGCTGGAGAGATGGCTCAAATAGTTAAGAGCACTAGCTGCTCTTGCACAAAGCCCAGGTTCGATTCCCAGCACCCACAGGGGAAGTACAATCATCCATAACTCCAGTTCCAAGGGATGTGACACCTTCTGCATGACAGGGGTACACTTACATACATGCAGGCATAACAATGATGCATATAAAATTTAAACACTTTTAAAATAAAAATAAATAAAATGACTCTTCATGACTTATCATTATACCCATATATTAATGCATCTCTCGACGCTCACCAGAGATGTTTCCGTATATAGCAGATGGTGATTAACAAAGACACCCACAACTAGCCAATCTGCAGAGAATTGACTGCAGAGTAGTTATCCCTGAAGAAGACACCTGTATCAAACTTCTGCCTCCCAAGGTTCAGGGATTATTAAGGAAGAGGGGGCGCAAAGATTGTAAGAACCAGTGGTGGATGACCACAAGGAAACAGAGTATTCCAGACAGCTCGTCAGTTACTCATATGAACTCACAGTAATGGTGACAACAAACACCAAGTCCCATGCAAGCGCAAACCAGACAAAAACCCAGCATAGACATGAGGAAGTTGGTAAGAAACCACAACCCAATCTAAGGAACTACTGGCAACCAAGAGCCACTGGGAGGGGGAATCAGTCTCTTTCAAGAATGTGACTCTTAAGTAGGTAAACCAGGCTCCAATGGATAGACTCACACTGAAGGACATTTAGAGACACAAATTAAACTCTACAGGCCATATTTTTTATATAATAGAGTATATTAAGTTGGGTTGAGAGAGGCAGCAAGAGCAGGTGAGGATGGGAGGAATCTAAATACAATCAAATTATATCGTATGATATAACACAAAAATTAAAATTTCAAAATATTTAAATATTTTATTATTTCTATTTTTTTGTGGATGAGTGTACTGCCTGCTTGCATGTAGGTGCACCTGAGTTGTATAATGCCCATGAAGGTCAGAAGGCGTTGGATTCTTCTGGAACTAGAGTTTCGGACACCAGTGGATGCTGGGAATTAAACCCAAGTCCCCTGCATGAGCAGCAAGTGCTCTTAACTGCTGAACCATCTCTTCAGTCCAATTTTTAAAAATTTCTTAAAGGAATCAATTTCTTCTATTTCTTAGGTCTATGAATATATTCTATGGTCCTTCCTATTATTTGTTCAGCTAAATTCTCATCATGAGTGAAGTTTCTGCTCAATACACTTTCTCAAAAAAATTCTTTTCTGGGCTGCAGATATGTAACTCAGTGGTGGAGTATGTCAAGTACATATAAGGTCTTGCATTGATAATACCACACACAAAAAACTTATTCTTCCTTGATCAATCTTCCAATAAAACCCAGTACTTCATTATCATAATTTATAATTACATACCATTTTTTAATCTTTCTCACTAGGCTACAGACTCCATGGAGGAAGATAGTGTCAATTTTACTGCCATTTCATCCCTATTGCCTAGAAGAGCATCCCTATCAAAGGCACTCAATAACTATTTATTAAAAGAACAGAGATGAAAGTCAAGATTTGAGAAAGGCTCAAACTTTCTAAATAATGTTTTAAACTGAAACTGGACAATGAGCAAAACAAGGAGTAGGGCATTCTGTGCAGAAAGAACAGTGGCAGCTCCTTATCTCCTAAGATCTCAGATTTTTCAATACTGTATTTGGTTTGGGGTAGGAAACTACTTCCTTACCTTAAACCTGCATGCATGCTAAACTCAGTGTATTAATAAGATGTAATCCAGAATAAGGACTAATAATAGTATAATTTACTAGGAATATAGAATGAAGAAATAGGTTTTTTTTTCAACTGAGGAGATTAAGGAAATGTTCAGAGTAAGGAACATTAGATTTGAGTTTTGAGCAGTAGAATATAGAAACTAAACAATTCCAAACTGTTTCAATTTGAACACGTTGTTTTAAGGTGACAACAGGTCACAGGACACCATCTGTTTATATAACATATACATGATCGGCAATTAGGTTTACTCGGGTGATAGTTATCATACTACAATGTTTATGAAGAAGAGAAACTTCTTGAGCCCTGGTTTGTAGTAGTTTAGCTTCCATTATGGCACAACTATTACATTTTTCATGTTTTGTTTTGTTTTAACATTTGACCATCTCTGCTATTTTTTTCAGACTTTATTATTTTAATTTTTTTATGTGTATGAATGCATTGCCTCTATGTATGTGTACCCATGTCATGCAATGCCTGTAGAGGTAAGAAGAGGGCATTGAATCCCCTGGAACTGGAATTATGGACAATTGCTGGCCGCCATGTGAGTGCTGGAATTTGAACCCAGGTCCTCTCCAAGAGCAGCCAGTGCTCTTAACCAATGAGCCACCTCTCCAGTTCCCATCATGCCACTTTTAAGAGTCAGACTTTTAGTTCTCGCCAGCAAAACTTGACAACAGTATCTATATTTAACAAAAGCATGTAAAGGCATCTGCAAAGTACAATGAAAAATTAAGGTCAGGATCAGAGTAAGAATATTCAGATGCTCAGCCTTAAGATAAGGGGGTAATATGTCACTTATTTATGGGCTTTCTACCTTTGGCAAAAGTTCCAGTAAATACTAAATATCACACATGAAAGGAAACTGAGTTATCAGTAAACTGGTGACATATAAATATAAAACTGCAATATTTAACACAAATCATTCATTAAAGAGAATATTAATATATTTTTTCAGCACACAGAACAAATCTTGACTTTTCTTTTTTATAAAAACAAAAACAAAAAAAAAACTAAAGCACATGCTAAAAACATTTCCTCAAGAGGAAGGAGGGAAACACGGAAACAAGCAGCATCTCAAAACCTCAATATAACTTCTGAATAAAGGATCTGTAGTAATAATAGTAGCTACCAATAGAACCAGATTAGTCTGGTGTTCTAAAAGTACTTTACATAAATTAACTCGCTTCATTTTCATATTACTCCCATTTTACAGATGAAGATAACAAAAACACAAAGGAAAAAAAAACTGACACAACACTGAGTAGGTAAATGATGAACAGACACTGATAAACTTGCACTTTTTATTTTTTTAAGTATTTTTACTTTCTAAGCCAGGCTGGCTTGGAGCTCTCTGGCCAGGTTCCAGTTCAGTGAGAGACCCTGTCTCAAAGGAATTAGGAGGAGAGTAATAGAAGATACAACCCAAAGCCTTCCTGTGACTTCTATATTCACATACATGGGCACACATGCTTATATGCATGTATCATACCACATCTACTCACAAAAAATACAACAAACCATTCAGGTTGTTTCTGTATGATATGTTAGAATTCAATTATTTTTAAGATACCCAAGGAACACATATTTAATCCACAGAGAACTAGTACTTAGTATTCACAATTCCCATCCTGACATCAAATCAGTTTTTTCATCACAACATGTTCATTCCTTCATTTATATTGATACTTTATATATAACATATCTCCCCTTTGAACAGATTCAAGCTCACTCATTCTTTATTCACTAAGCACTTGTTATAACTGAGGCAGAGTTTTAGACACTGGAAGGAGTACAAAGAAGGCAAGTCATGTTTGTTCAGGAGAGGCAGTTATAGAAACATGTTCTCACATAAAACTCCTTAGTCATACTCTTCATTCTGTAGAATGCTCTCCATTGAGATACATGCACATCTCACAGTCTCACCTCAGTAAGATTTCTTCTGAGATTGAGAGGTCTTCACTAGCCATCCCATCTAAATGAGAACACCCCCTTCCAGCTATGAAACATCTAACACATTATACCATTGTTTCCCAGTCTCTCGTCCCTCACCAAAATGTAAGTTCCAAAGGACATTATTTTGTTCACTGATGCATCTTCAATAACAAAACAATGGTATGAATTTTATACACACACACACACACACACACACACACACACACTAAATGCATGAATAAATAAGTTAATGAATTCAAAAACACAAGTAAAAAATAGCCTGGGTAGGATAAAGAGAGTTGAGACTCTGGGTTTTATGCATGTTGATTTTAAAGTACCAAGTGACCTGGAGAAACAACTCACTCACAGAACATTTGCCTAGCATTTTCTAGATCATGAATTAAATTCTATAATACTATAAAAACAAATATCAAAACCAAAGTCCTAATGAGATATTCACATAGAACTATCCCAGATATGGTTAAGAAAACTAAAATGTGTAGGTTTGCAATACTAGGTATTAAGCTTTAAAGTGTGGGGGCCGAGAGGACACGCAGCAATCTTACTTGTGGCATACAGCTGTAAGAACTGAGAGCAATCTCAAAGAGGTATCTGCACATCTGTGTTCATAGTAGCATTATTCACAGTAGCCAAAGGCAAGGTAACCAAAACAAATCATTTCTTGAAGTTGTTGATGTCAGGTATTCTGACACAGCAAACATAAACTAACATAAACTGACTAACATAAACACCCAGATTCACCTACTTTACCAGGAACCAGTCTAATTTAAGTTTTACCTCCATTACCTAAGCATTCTCAATCAGTCTCATTATTTCACAATTTTTATTGCCTGAGCATACTTGAAGATACATTCAACAGATTATATAAGCTATGTGTAGTAAATGCTCTATAAATATTTATTGGTGAGCTTCTAAATTGTTGTCTATTAGTAACTCCTTTCTTTCATGTATCACCTCTCTGCATCCACCAAGGCACACAGAATGGACTGACTGAACAAAAAGTGTGGGTGTGTTACTCCAAATAGAGCAAATGACAAAATAAAATAGTAGTCTTCAAACTACTGCATAATAAAATTTACAGGATTATTACCTCAGGCTCAATAAATCTGTATAATTTGTAAAAGGTCAGCACTTGAGTCTTTCTAACTTGGCAACTGTTGATTCTCTACTCCCAAATGAACATCCAATTCACAACATAAATAAACAGCATACTATTAAGGACTATCAATGCCAAAAATCACAATGAAAATTAGAATGTTTATTAAATAATAATAAAAACATACAGTAGCAAAATATATTATACAAACTAAACAATATATATCATCCAAATATCAATATAGGATCAGGTGTGCTGGCATGCACCTTTAATCCCAGCACTCAGGAGGCAGAGGCAGGTGGATTTCTGTGAGATCAAGCCCAGCCTGGTCTATGTAGTAAATTCCCATCCAGCTAGGATGGGAATCAAGACGAAAAAGAGAGAAAGAGAGACAGACAGAGAGAGAGAGAGAGAGAGAGAGAGAGAGAGAGAGAGAGAGAGAGGAGAGAGAGAGAATTTTTTGAAAGAATAGAAAGAGATTTTTTAAACTGATAAAAGTTCAGTTACAGACTTAACAATTAATATTACTCTTACTGTAAACATGAAAATTTTCCCTTATAAAACTGGGGATAGCAAATAAGTTGTTTCACTTATTTCAACACTGTACAAGGAAGTCTGAGTAAGTACAACAGGAAAGGAAAAAACCCAAAGTATAGAGGGGAAATAAGATAACAATTTTAAAATATAACCATCACTAAAGAATTGTAACAGTTAAAACTCTTAGAGTATACCTAAGAAAAATCTCTAAGAATAAAAAAAGAAAATAAGACATTAACAGGAGATATTAAAAACAAAGGCTAGAGAGATGGCTTAGCAGCTTTGACCACTAACTATCCAGGTTTGAATCCCAGCACCAACATGGCAGCTAACAAACCTCCATGACTCCAGTTCCAGGGGATCCATCCAACACCTTCTTCTGACCTCCACAGGCATTACATGACATACGTGTACCTACATACGTGCAAGTGACACACTCACGCACATAAAAGAATAAAATATTTTTAATTATAGTAAATCAAATGGATACACCATGAGGGATGAAACAAAAAAACAGATTTCAGCCCATCTCATACAAAAAACAAACCCAATGAATCACAACTCCAAACATTAAAGGCGAAGAAACAAAGCTTCTAAAAAATAGAAGAACATCTCCATGAGTTTTGGGCACACACAGATTTTATTCAGAACAGGATTCAAAGATCAAAACCAATAAAGGAAAAAGTTAATAAACTGAACTACATTAAAATTAGTCATTCTTGTCCATTAATGATCTCCATTAAACGAGCAAAAAGGCAGACCACAAATGGAAGATCTTTGCAACACATAACAAAGAGCTCCTATCTAGACAATATAAAGAACTCCTGTGAATCAACAAGAGAATCACAAACCCCAATAGAAAAGAAAAAAAAAAAAAAGAAATTTCAATGGGCATTTATAAGAAAACATCTCCAAATGTCCATAACTAACAAGAGAAATATAAATTAAAACTCCCCCCAAAATGCTTCCATAACCTAAAAGAAATGGGTAAAAAATAAAATGGCTGACCTCTACTGGCAAGAATATAGAGTGCCTGGAACTCTCTCAGATTCTGCCAGTCAGTCAGTATGGGAAAAGTAGTACTGATAACCACTTTTGCAAAATTTCATGTAGTATAATCATACTGAGTACAGAGTATAAGGGCAAAACATTACCGTAAGGGGCTATATTCTGAAATTAAAGTGGATAATGGGCTCAGACCACTCCCCAAAATGGCATGTTTCATTGGACAGAATTATCAAATACATGAGGAACTGTTCATTATTTATTCAAAGAGATCTTACAGTTTCGCTTTCACAGAATTATCTATTGTGAATTACTAACAAATGCTCTGTTAATCAAAAGCTGATTCAAACTCCAACTAAGAATTAGAGCTTAACCTCACCACTGCTGGCATCCCTCTGATGCCTTCTTCCACATGTCCCACAAGAGGAAAGCAGGCATGTCTCCCAAAGAAGGAAACAGACTGCTGCTCAGGATGAAGGGCAGGAAAAGACAACACCCCTTCCAAAAAGCCCATTTATCTTCCAGAGCAGTCTGTACTACTAAGAGGAAACATCAATAAACCAAGAAATTACCTACATACCCTTTTCATTTTTCCTTTTCCACTTGTTCCTTTTAAATCTGGGCAGATTGAGCCACCAACCATTGACTAACCAAGTGCCAGCGTTTCCGTTGTTTAAACCACGGGAGCCAAACTCCTTTGGTTAGTTAATAAATAATAAAAGTACTGTCTTGAATCAAAAAACACTATTGGTAGTTTGAAAGGAACCACAAGGTTACAAAAAAGTATTAAAGGTGCCACAGCTTGGATACTGAATGTTCCCATATGTTAAAGGTTTAGGTCCCAAGGCAGTGCTACTGGGAAGTAGTAGAATCACTGAGGAGTGAATCACTGAGGAGTGAAGCTTGGTCCTGAGGTCTTAAAGCCATAGTGGGCACACCCCTGAATTTGTACTGTCAGGTCCTAATGGCTTCCTCTTTCCCTCTTGCTCCCTAACACAATCAGTTATCTTCTGCCAAGTGCTTCAGTCAAAGCAAAAAAGACATTGATTATGGACTACAATTCCCAACACTGTACCAAAACCAATCCTGAAACTATCTAGGAGCTAGCCAAGAGTCACCTCATTAAAACAAGGCTCATTATTACCTTCATGGCTGGAGAAATTTAGGAGTTCTGTGTTGCAAATCAAAGACAAAAATCGAGTATCATTCTGTACCATCACTGCTAATATGTCACCTTATATTCTCAAAAACTTTACAGATAATACCACTGTCATTGGGAAAAACAAGGAGTCAAAAAACCATAATACTCTGAGGCCATGAAGGCCTAGAACGATAAAGTGACTTGCCTAAAAGTACAACAAATAAACTGCTACACCAAAACTAGACATCTAATCTCCTAATTACCAATCCAATAATGTAAGTAAGTTAAACAAAGATAATAATCACAATAACATCTATGGAAAAACTGACTTCACAGTATTATAGCAAAGGTATGAAAACCAATGGCTACAAAGGAAGTATGCAAGCACCTAATTTAGCCATTAAGGTGTTAGGAAGATTCCTGGTTTGTAGTCTTGAAAGAAGAAGATGCTCACCTCATGGTCACCAGGAAGCAAATAATTGTGGAGGGGCAGTTTTCCATATCATATTCAAGGACATGCTCTCAGTGACCTAACTTACTCCCATTAGGCACCCACTTTTAAGGTGTTGTAAGGCACTATTCTCCAAACTGCTACCATCTTCATGAGATCAGCTATGCGTACTCTGGAGAGTCCATCCCAAACAGGAGTGAAGGTGGTTGCCATCCCCTCCTCCCAGAAGGAGGGGATCAGTGAAAGGCACTGGATCTGCAACTTCAGTATCCAGTCATTGGTCCTAGCCATTTGATGGCCTCAGCATCTTGGGAAAGGGCTAATATAAAGACTGGGGAAGATTAGGGTAAGGGAGGCTCCATCTTTGCAGCTATTGGAAAGCCACTATTCCTAATGGATCAAGACTTTCCAGTAAAGCTGTTTGGGGGTTACCCATAACCTCTCAGTAATCCTTCACCTGTGCTCTATAAGTGAGCCCAATAAACTCACTGGCTCCACAGGAACTTTGGTTTGTTGTTCACCCCTTAGGAAAGGAGAACAGATGTTGTTCCCATCTCCCCCAGGAATGGGGTTTTAGTGACATAAGTGTCCCACCATTTTCAGTAACCAAAATGGTCACTAAACCTTTAATACATAGGTTTTTAAGGGACATTTATCTAAACTACAGCAGGTAGCAATGAGTATGGGGACATGAAATTACAGCAGACTCCTGTTGCAATTCAGTTTTTCAATGTAACTGATGATAAAAGAAAAAAAAGATAGCATCTGAAACAAGGGAAAAGACAGGAATTATATCATTCAGAGTACTTTCTTTGCTATTTCCAAACTATCAATGAAGAGAAGCAATAGAATTTAGATTGGCTTTTTAGGGAGATCATTCTGTCAACAGTGTGGAGAGTTATCAAACACAGCTGAAAACAGAATAGAGTCAGTGATCCAAATTACTTAAGCAATAGTAGTGTCTTAAGGGAGTTAAGAGAAGTATTGCTTAGGTACAAGGAAAAGGATGCAGACTTTAGAAAGCTGAAGAACTAAATCCAAATCTCAGAATTGCTGCTTACAAACTCAACAATTTCAACTAAATCAATTTAAGTTCATTTCCTAATCTTTATTATGAAAGTAAACAAACTGAATACAATATCTACACATGGTAGTTACTAAAGAGAATTAAGTAAAGGTGCACATGCACATGATCAAAGACTGGCAATGGGTGTCTTCCTCAGTTACTCTCCAGGTAGGGTCTCTCACTTGAAACTCGGTCACTGATTTTGTCAACCTAGTCAGTTTGCTACAGGTATCCCATCTCTGCCTCTAGATCTTTAGGGTTACAGGCTAGGTGCCACATCTGTCCAGCATTTGCATGAGTATTAGGGATCTAAACTCGTTCTCCTGCTTGTGTGTCAAGTATTTACCTACTAAGCCATTTCCTCAGGCCTATGGAAGAGTAATTTTAAAGAAAGAAACATGGGAAGTGATGTAGAGGGTATGACTCAATGGTAGAATGCTTATCTAGCATGTGCAAGGCTCTGGGTCCAATCTGCAGATCACAGAACAAAATAAGTTTTGCAAAAATTACCAAAACACAGAAGAGATACTGAGTAGGTAATTGAAAATATTTTTGCTTTCCCCAATTCTTCTCCCTCTAGAGACAATTAGACAATGGTTTAAGAATTATAGACTGATTCCCAAATGTGTGACTAGACCCATCTGAGGAGATCATTAGCTAAAGAATGATATAAAGTAGGAAGAAGAATGAGTCTGAGGTACATTGTATTCAAGATATCTATAGAGCATTCAGGATGAAGTACCTCACAAGTTGATTGGATAGGAAGAGAATTCTAAGACTTAAAAAAGAAGCCTGAGCATGATCTTGAACACTTCCCTAAAATTCACACTATTTACTCATTCGTAAAATGAGGAAAATACTACCTATCTTATCTATTTCACTAAGTGTGATCAAAAGGTATGGAAATATGTTCTTTAAACTGTAAAACATTCTAAAATAATACAGTAGCACTATGAAAACATAGAAAACCAATCAATAGCAAGGCATGGTGGCACATACCTTTAATCCCAGCAATCAGGAGGCAGAGGTAGGTAGATCTCTATGAGACTGAGGTCAGCCTGGTCTTCCTGTAGTGAATTGGGAGGGAGGGAAAAAAAGGAAGGAGAGAGAATGGGAGAGAGAGACTAAGGAAGGAAGGAAAGCAATTAATAAATAAATGTTGAATATAAAAATTATTGACTACAAAGAATAATGTTAAAGACATGTCAGACTGAAAGTTGCACCAACCTAAGCCTAAGTTCATTCCTTATGGAGATTATACACTCAGTTTCTTGATTTTGAAATTTTTCAAACTAGAGAAAAACTGGAAGAATACTGAATGCCAATATATCACATAGATTTAAGAATACTAACACTATTCCTCTAGATATAGCTAGCTCAAACAATAATTATAGAATCTAATGCTGACCAATAACAATTTGTATCACATACATACCCAATCTGAAAACAAAATTCAGTCATCAGCTTTATAACAAAAACAGAAAGTAGGGTCAGGAAAGGGAAGCTGCTTTTATATTACACGTTCTTTTAAAACAAAGTATCTTTATCATTCCTAAAATTTTCAAATCAGAAAAGCATGTAAGCTTTTAAAATATGTTTGGTGAATAAATTCCTCCAAGATGGCTTTGCATACTGAACCATCGAGGCTAAAGCCTAGAGATACCATCAGATGGTGTTTCTTAAAAAAAAGAAAAGTGAAGAATCTGTAATTAAAGATATCCAACAACTGCTATCATTCAACACTCTGAACTGTTAAGAAGGCTGTATTCTTTTTTTTATTATTTATTCATGCATTCATTCATTTTTTTGAGACAGGGCCTCAAACAGCCCAGGTTATACCTGAATTTATCATCTTCCTGCTCCAGCTTCTTGAGTGTTAGAATTACAGCTGTCACTACCACACCTAGCTTATGAAAGCTATAACCTAAGAAATTCATGTAATCATAGGAAGGGATAGGATGTGTGTACACCAGCATATTTAAATATAAACTTAGCATCTTTATTTTTATACATATTACCTACATAGTTATTATAAAGAAATATTATTCTAAGAACTGTCCAGAAAGTAATAACAAGCAGCTACCCCACAGATATTACAGATTTTTGCAAAAATACATTGTACTATTCTTTCGGAATGAAAACATAGAATTTTTATTTTGAAAACTCCTTAAATGTGATAACTATAAATATTATACTTACTAATAAAATATATAACCAGAAAAATATGCAAAAACTCCGTAAATGCCATAACTACAAATACATTAGTATTACTGTGAGATTTACTAGTACGTTTTTTTCTCTTGGGGGTTTTTTTTTTTTTTTTTTTTTTTGGTCTTCTTTTGAGACAGGATCTCCCTATAGTCCCAGCTTGCCTGGAACTCTTTTAAAACCATAACAATAAAACTATATGAAATCATATTCAAATTTATACTTCAGACCAATGGCTCTCTCTCAGAAACTCTACAACCTATCAGGTACTGTTTTTATTTTATGAGGAGTGGGGTTTTGAAAGTGCTCAGGAAAAACCCAAAGACTTCCACATACTAGGCAAGCATTCTACCACTAAGCTTCATCTGCAGCCCAGGTACGACTTTTCTGGTGTGATTAGCTGTGCAAGAAAAATAGAAGAAAAAGGGTTCATTTCTATAGTAACTCCTTCCTATTATTTTTATAAAGACACTGCTGGGAGTGGTGGCACACACCTTTAATCCCAGCAGAGGCAGGCAGACCTCTGTGAGTAAAAGGCCAGCCTGGTCTACATATTGAGGCCAGCTCAGGCTACAGGGAGACCCTGTCTCAAAAAGATCAAAAAATAAAAAATAAAGAAGCAAAAAAGAATCAAGCATTTGCTTGATTTAGTTTATAATGCTAATGATGACATTAACACCAAGCAAATGGCCATTACAGAATAGCCAGTAACACACTCCAAGCTCAAATATTCCCAAACTCTCAAAATGCACAATTCAGGGTGAGTATCTGATATTTACAGACTTTATTCTTATTTCTATAGTAATAAATTACTATTTTTCCAGGTGTTTTATTCAATCAGAATTCCTCAAGGACATAATCATGCTATAAAGACAACAGAAAAATGTACTAGTAAATAGAAGCAATATAGCAGTGGTACAAATATTAACTATATTTTGCTAACTGAAACATGCTTTCAAAAGAAGGATGCTTGTGATTGGTCAGATCCTTCTAATCATGATTTCACATGGCTATGAGCTTATTACACCCTTCGTTCCAGAAGATAATCTGGCAAAACTGATAGTTAAAAGGGAGAAAAATAATTAGACATTTCCTACAAAAAAAAAATCGTATTCTACTATGGCCCTCTCTAGAAATAAAAGAAACAAAAGAAGTTTTTAAAAGCTAAAGTGGAAGGATATTATAAAAGTACAGAATATACATATATAAAAGGATCACAATGAAACCCATTATTTAGCATAATTAATATATGCTGATAAAAAAAAGCTAAGGTCTGGTACTGGGGCTGTAACTCAATTAGTAGAGTTCTGGGCTCGAATGCATGCAGTCCTGGAGTTCAGTCTCTAGCATCTCATAAACCACATGTCGTGGCACATGCCTTAATCCCAGCACTCATGCAGGCAAAACACTCAAACACATAAAATAAAAATAAATATTTAAAAGCATTAAAAATAAAAAACTAAGACTTACCAGACAACAAAGCCTAAGGAAACACTAATCTATTCCTCAAAGTTTAAAGTATATCATTTTTATAAATCTAACTAGCTTATAATATGGAAGGCAAGGTAATTTCATAAGGAAGGAATCTTTTGAAAATGGCACTAGAACAACTGGATGTTCATTTGCCAAAAAAGTATAAATTTAGGAAACTTTCAACAACAAACTTAGATGACATTCACCATACACATAAAATATTACCTCCAATGAATTCTATACCTTAACATAAAAAATTAAACTTCTAGGAAAAAACAAGGGAGAAACAATGACCTTTAGCAAAGCAAAGATTTCTTACACAGAACTCAAAAGCATGAATAAAAGACAATAATCCATAAATTGAACTTTACCAAAATTAAATGATTTTTTTCAAGACACATCAAAATTGAAATAACAGGTCACATAGAAGAAAGTATCCAATATACATGTATATGTGTGCATATATCATGTATATATATGACAAATTATTGCTATCCAGAATACATGAAGAACACATAACTTAGTAATAAAATTCAATTATAATTTGCACAAGATTTTAAAAGGTTCCTCCAAAAAAAAATAGGGTAGTAAACATCAAGAAAGAGTCATAAGGAATCTATAATGGGAAATTTCTATATACTAGATAAACATTAATTATACAGTTGCATAGAATTGTCAAAATTGGGGCTGGAGAGATGGTTCAGCAGTTAAGAGCTCTGACTGCTCTTCCAGAGAACCCGAGTTCCACATGGCAGCTAACAACTGTCTGTAACTCCAGTTCCAGGGCATCTGATGCCTTGTAAGCTCTGCAGGCATTTGCATTTATACTGGAGCACTTATACACATGCAAGTAATACATTAATATACATAAAATAAAAATAATAAATACCTAAAATGTAAAAAAAAAAAAAAAAGGTTTGGTACCAGCACATGAAAGTGCATTAAAAAAAAAAAACATTGAGTTGATGAACTATTTCCTAAATTCCCCAAACACACACACACACACATATCCACACATCTTTAACCTTCTTAAGGTAGCCAGGCAAGTGATACCTGGAAAGCTGAGGCAGGAGGATCTCAAGTGCAACACCAACCCAGGCTACACAGAAAAGACCCTGTTTCAAAAAAAGAAAATCTCAAGAAGGGAAAACAAACTCCTATTCATACTCAATTTCTCCTACTATATAACCAAAACACAGATAACTTCTGACACCAGGAAAGGGGAGAGGTGTGAAGCATGCTTTAGAAGCAATCAAGTCTGCAGCAAACACCCAATAGATGTCATCTAGCTCAATTTAATTCTGATACTATGTACCTAATGAAAATATCACATCTCACAAATTGAGAGTCAAATCCCCAAGACTGCCTCCTCCCACTTAGATGTAAATGGCAAGTTCTATATTGTTTTATCTATGCTTCTAGGTGACCAGCTACAAATATGGATTTCCACAATCTCTTCCTTGGGTTTAATTAATTTACTCAAGTAGTTCATACAGTCAGGGAAACATTTATGTTCATTTACTGGTTTATTTTCAAGGGCATTACAAAGGATATACAGATGAGATGCATGGGTTGAGGTAGGGAAAAAAGGACACAGAAGTTCCATAGACCTCTCAGAAGACGCCACCCTTCAGAAAGCTCCACATACTCAGCTATTCAGAAGTCCTCTAAACCATGGACCATTTAAATTTTTATGGAGGTTTCCTTCTAGAGGCATGGTATGAACAGCCAAGTCAAAAGTGATTATACAAAATGTATATATGACCTTATATAATAACATAAATGGGAAACACTATGAAAGTCTGTCTGCTTCAGCATTCTTCTGAACCTCTGGGAAGCACTCCTCCCTCCATCTTAAGAGATAGGACTCATCTAGAATGAAGGCACCCTCATGACTTAAGTGTTGGACAAGATAGGTCAACTCTAAAAAGAAAACCTAGGATGATTAGAGTTTCTATGACTTGCTTTGGGGAAGACAAATCATAGTTTATACGGCCTACTTTGGAGCAAATGATGAGAGAGAGGTCATGGGCATGCCTTCGCACATGAAAGTGCACCTATGTTGTGCAATGCCCGCAGAGGTCAGAAAAGGGCCATCAGATCCCCTGGAACTGGAGCAAGGATGGTGGTTAGCCGCCACATGGGTGCTGGGACTCGAACCCAGGCCCTCTGCAAGAGCAGCCAGTGCTCTTAATTGCTAAGTCATCTTTCCAGCCCCAGAAACACCAATTTGAACAA
This sequence comes from Eospalax fontanierii, assembly GCA_035773235.1. Classification (NCBI taxonomy): domain Eukaryota; kingdom Metazoa; phylum Chordata; class Mammalia; order Rodentia; family Spalacidae; genus Eospalax; species Eospalax fontanierii. Next base: position 38,844,088 of record CM069553.1, on the reverse strand, counting down.
CTACCAATACAGAGGAATACATTTACAAGAGCTAAGGAGCCAGATACCAGATTACCGTATCTGGTTATAACACAACAAAAGACAGGTCAAAGGGAAGCACAGTCTTACTTTACCATGTCATCCCTCCCATAACTCGATGAGCACAATGCAGAGAAAGATACTAAGCAGAGAAGATTAGATACAAAGAAAAGAAATGACCATGGAACTTTGCCTTGGACCCTAATATCAAATTAAAACCCACCTGAGCAGACTACTACAGGCCACAACTTTCAAGGCTAGTTATATTCATACTGCCAAACAGGAAGCCATTGCCCCTGGGAGACAGAGCTAAATTCCATCTTATACTGCCAGTGAAATGGAGAAAAGAAATCAACTATGTCCATCAAAGGTGAATGGCTAAAGAAAATGTAGCAGATATTACTATTCAGAAATAAAAAAAGGAGGTGAGCCTGAGGAAAGGGCTCACTTGACAAAAGCGCTTGCCATACAAGCTTGAGTACCTGAATTAGGATCCCAAGCACCCATGTAAAAGCCAGGTAGGGCAGAGACCAGAGGATACCTGGAGCTCACTGGCCAGCTAGGCATATGAAAAGAAGAAAATAAAGTATTAAAAAAATGGAATAACTGGAGAGAATAAGAAGCCAGGGTGAAAACAGATTGAAAAACCAAAATCAAGTGTTTTTAAATCATTACAGTTTTGAAAAACAGATATGAGACATAAAATTTTAAAGGAGATCAATCAAAAGTGTGGCTGAATAAACTGATTCCAAAACTTCACTTTGACCATTAGCTTCTACTTCCTTTCTATCAAACTTTCCTATCAGTTGCTAAGCAGTATTTGGTTAAGTGCTGAATTTCCTGATGAACTGGGAATGCTGGCTCATTAAATTTCCAGACTAAGCTAAGTATCTTGGACTCTGACTTTTCCTGACTGACTAGGAATGCAAGTGTCTCACCAGACTTTTTAACTTACTTGGAATTCTAGGTCTCATGTCAACTGACAAAAGTGCAACCGCCCTACACTTTTAAGTATACTGAGCTTCATCATACTAACCAAGTTCTAGTTATATCAAACCCTCTAGGCCTCATCATATTAACCCTTTTACACTGACACTTAAATTTTCATTCTGATAACTCCAAATTTTGAGTCTGAAGATTCATATAGCCCAAATGGTAAAGGACAAGGCAAAGGAAAAGAACTGACAGTTTGCTGAGGTAGTTCTTCCAGTAGTTCTTCGTTACCACATTATGGAATTTGTCATTTGAGTTCAATGTACTCTATTTATAATCTAAACTAATATAACTTTGGGTGATTATTATGCATGTATTTAAATATAATGTATCTTAGTGAGAAAACCATTTTTGGCTTATTAAGTTATCAAATAAAAATTTTCTTGCCATATTCAACACTCTCATCTAGAAAGTCCTACAAAATTAGACCCCATCCCCATTCAGACACCTCATCTTGGCACACTCCTTTTTTCATTACTCTAGCCCTATCAGATAGCTATCCCTTTCTCAAACACATGCTTCCTCTAAACTTTGTGGCCTTTGCATTGACTCTTCCTTCTGTTTTCACAATGATTTTTCCCTATAACTTCATATGACACTAGTTATACTTGAGTCTCAGCTAAATGCTATCCTATAAAATTTTACCTGACTCCAATATAAACTACCTTAAAGCTAGGTTTAAGCACTATTATACTTCGCTATCTTGAATTTTACTTCATTCACAGTACTTACTAAAATTATACTGTATTATCTATAAATTTATTTTTATACATTTATAAATGTATGTGTTTTACATATTATTTGGCTTCAATCTACCCCAGAAGCTAAATTCCAATGAGAATATGGGCTCTGAGCTAGGTGTGGTTGCACACCCCTTTAATCCCGGCACTTGGGAGGCAGAGGCAAGTGGACCTCTGTGAGTTCAAGGCCAGCCTGTCTACATAACAAATTTCAAGCCAGCTAAGGCGACATAGGGAGACCCTGTGTCCAAAAGATAAAAGAATAGGGACTTCGTCTTATTCACTGCTACAACCTTCCTCTTCCTATAAGCAGCCTGAGGTGACCTGCAGAAATGCTTTGTTACACTAGATTCAAAATTTCCCACAAAACCATTCATATCAAGAGGTTTGTTCACTTTAAGAACACCTGTGAAATTGCCTGGGCAATCAAGATAAATATATCCAAAACCCACTTAGCATCTGAAAAAGGTCACTGTAAACAGGCACTCTGTGGGTCAGCCAAGTGTGCCAGGGCCAAAGAGTAGACCTGGACCAAAAAGTAGGCCTGGATAGTGTCATTGATCCAAAAGAATGCTGAACTGAGTGACCTATGTATTTAGATGTAGATTCTCTGATTATTGAACATATTCAAGTGAACAAACAAGATATATGGCCATACTTGGAGAGCTCATGGCTGCATTAACCCATGAATGAGCTCACATAGAGAGGATACACAATAAAATGGAACAAACTGTTTCTAAGCCAAAAGAGGAGGTTGTACAAAAGAAAATGACATCTCAGAAGAAACTGAAAAAACAAAAACCTAAACACACGTATAAATTCAGCATAAAATAAATGGGAATCAGAACTGGAGAAATGGCTTAGCAATTAAGAGCAGTGGCTGCTCATGCAGAGGACCTGGGTTCAATTATCAGCACCCACATGATGGTTAACAACCATCTATAACTTCAGTTCCAGGGGATACGATGCCCTCTTCTGCCTTCTGTAGGCACTGCACACACATCGTGCACTTGCATGCAGGAAAAACACTCAGACACATAAAATAAAACTAAATTTAATTTTCCTTAAGTAATCTGTCTGAAGGCACTAAAAAAGTGTACAGGCAGGTCAGAACAACAATTACAGGAAACAGACTTTAGCAAGGCAAAATTTAAAGGGCATGTCTTTAAAGAGCACATACTAGGAAACAATTATGTAAAAAAAAGTAAAAGCAAAAATGAGTGAGAAATCCATGTCTAATAAATGAGTGAGGTAGAAAAAGGTTAAAATGAGAACTTTTAGGATCTTATTTAAAAAGAAAGAAAGAAAAAATCATGCAATAAGAGTAGCATTAACCCTCTTCATTCCTACAAATATGGTGTGTATGGTGTATATGTATGTTTTACGGTAAATTACCTAAACCTTGTAAAATGGACAGGCACCATTAAACATTCCTACAAATATGGTGTGTGTGGTGTATATGTATGTTTTACGGTAAATTACCTAAACCTTGTAAAATGGACAGGCACCATTAAATAAAATTACTGTAAATCACAATGATATCACAAAAATAAATATGTAATACACATACCAAAAAAAAAAAAAAAAAAAAGCACAACAAATCTAAAAGTTCTTGCAGGAACCAGGAAACAAAAATACATATATGATCTAAGGATAATTCTCTGAAAAGATCACCACAAATCAAGGGGAAAAAAAAAAACAAAACAGAAAAAATTAATGCTCCAAGTAAACATTTTAGATATATCTAAATAAAGCATTTAAGGATATGATAAACAAATAGAGGCTGGAGAGATAGTTTAGTGATTAGGAGCACTGGCTGCTCTTGCAAAGGATCCAAGTTCGGTTTCCAGAACCCACACTGAGGTTAACAACTGTCCTTAACTCCAGTTCCAGGGGGATCCGACACCCTCCCCTGGCTCCCACAGGCACTGCATGACATAAGTGAACTTCCATTCATGCAGGGAAAACATACACATAAAATAAAGATAAGTAAAAATAAAAATTTTTAAATAAATTTTAAAAAATAAACTGAATCAGTTGAAAATCTAACAACAATAAAAAAAAAAAAAAAATGAGGGCCTGGACAGGTGGCTCAGCAGTTAAGAACACTGGCTACTCTTGCAGAGGACCCAGGTTCAATTCCCAGCACCCACATGGCAGCTAACTGTGCGTAACTCCAGTTCCAGAGAAATTTGAACTCTCTTCTGACCTCTTCAGGCATTTGTACAACAAAGGTGGACTTACATTCATATAAATAATACACTCATACACACAAAAAACAGAATTTTTTAAATGTATAAAAATAGAGAAATAAAAAAAAATGATGGCACTCAGGAAAAGGCATAAAAAAAATTATCTCAAAGATTAATAAAACATAAGATAATCAAAGGAAAAACAAACACCAACAAAAATTTAACAGAAGCATAAAGAAAGGCAGAAAACAACCTAAAAGAATGGAAATAAACCAGGTGTGGTGACTCACACTTATAACCCTAGTACCATAAAGGTAGGGGCAGAAGGAGCTGCTGCAGATGCAAGGCTACCTTAGTTTCCACAGTGAGTTCCAGGGCTGTCAGACTACATAACAAGACTCTTTGTCTCAAAAAAATAATAATAAATTGTTTTTAATTTTCCTTTCATAGCTCAAAGCAACAAAATGAAATTCTGGCTGGCCATGGTGATACACACCTTTAATCCTAGCACTCAGAAGGCAGAGGCAGTTGAATCTCTTTGAGACAGAGGCCAGTTTGGTCTACATAGCGAGTTCCAGGTCAGCTGGGGGTTACAGGGACACTCTCTCTCTCTCTCTCTCTCCTCTCTCTCTCTCTCTCTCTCTCTCTCTCTCTCTCTCTCTCTCTCTCTCTCTCTTCCTCTCTCCCACCCTCCAAAAAGTACATACATAAATAAATAAAAAACATACAACAAAATATTAGTAGCAATGTAGGAATACATTAGAGATACTCAAGTATATGTCCAAAGGCATTTCCCACACAGTTAATTGCCTTGTGAAAGGATTACCTATTTTCCTAGCTGTATTTATAAATCTGTGTGTTTATCAAACTCAGTTACAAATCATTTACATCTTTTTGACAATTACATGCTCTCTTTCATTATTTTGAGTATGTATATGGTGTGTGCTTACTTACTGTGTATGTGGGGTGTGAACATGCACTGTGTGCTCATGCATGTGGAGGCCAGAAGTCAAGGTCAGTTTTCTTCTACCATTCTCCACCTTATTTTTTGAGACAAGGTCTCTAGCTGAACTGGAGGTTGCACATGTACCACAACACACTGCTTTTAATGTAGATACTAAGGGGAAAAACTCGGATTCTTATGTGTGTAGAGCAGGCACCAACTGAGTCATCTCCCAATTACACATTCTCTTTAATGTAAAATTGTCTGTCTGTATATTGAGCCGAAAAGAACAGGCATCAAGATAGATACAGCTAAGTATTAAAGAATACTAGCATAAGGAATATAAGGTTGTAGATACAAGTGATCTTAGAGAAGAAACTATGCTATTATTTGGATCTGGATGTTTCCCAAAAGTCCATGTATTCTAGGCATCTTATTGGAAGGTGGTGAAATTTTTAAGAGGCAAGTCTTATGAAAGGTCTCAGATCAGTGGGAACACACTATTAAAAGAGTTACTGGAGCCCCTTCCTTTTCTTCTCTTTCACGTCCAGGCTATGTGTTCCAGTCAGGATATGCTGTCTCATCAGCAACTAAAAACACATGAGAAAACCCACAGGACTTAAAAAAAAGCAAAGTCTTAGAGGCAAGAAAATTATATATGGCATATCTGAGATTACAGGCTAATTTAACTGGCATATATAAAGTCATATACATACTCCATAAATTATGAAAACTCATTCATTAAATACAAGTAGGCTAAATGATAGAAGGCTCTTAATATTAAGCTAAGGAGCAAAGTCTAAAGTCAATAACAAAGCTATAAAAAAAAAAAAAATGCCAGGAACTGGGGAGATTGCTCAGTGAGTAAGGCACTTGCCATGCAAGCATAAGAGCCAAAGTTCAGATCCCCAATATTCATGTAAATGCCAAACAGCCACAGTGGCCCACCTGTAATCCCAGTGCTTGGGAGGCAAAGACAAGGGATTTCCCTCTCCTCCCCACAGAACAAGGTGGTGAACTATACTAGCCAAATAGGTGGGCTCTCAGTTTAAGTAAAAGATCCTGCCTCAATATATAAGATGGAAAATGACTGAGTAAAGTACCATCAACCTCTAGCCTCCACACCCATGCTCATACACCCACACACACACAAACAAAAATACATACAGAAAGATAAATAGATATAGATAAATAAATAGATAGATAAATACATAGATAGAAGCATACATACAGAAAGATAAATAGATATAGATAAATAGATAGATAGATAGATAGATAGATAGATAGATAGATACACAGATACATAGTTAGATAGATACATAGATAGATAGAGATGGAACCACTATTCACTTTCCTGTAACTAAAGTAGATATAAATAATAGTTACTCTTACAAGTATCATGGTAGTTAATCTTACAGTAACTTGGTATCTAAAGAAGTATGGAATTATGTTTGCCATTATTTAGTATGTAAAGAAATTTTAAACATGACTTTTCTTTAAAAAAGAAAAAAGAGCAAGTCTATATGTAAGAGAAACTGAATACCTACACAAATGAGTAAGTATTTAAATAAACATACCTGAAATATAGAAACTGTTAAAACATCAAATCAAATTAAATACAAACCAAATAAAATCCAAAATTAAAAGATGAAAAAATTGAACCTAGAGATGGAGAGATGGCTCAGCAATTAAGAGCACTGGCTACTCTTGCAGAAGACCAGGGTTCAAATCCCAGCACTTATATGGCAGCCAACAACACTCCATAACTCCAGTTCCAGGAAATCTGACACTCTACTCTGTCCTCCCCAGATACTGCATGACACAGATGCACTTACATACAAACATACAGGAGTAACACTCACACACACAAAATTTTTTAAATTAAAATTAAAAAGGTGACTAAGGAGAAACTAACAAATATAAATGTTTTTATGATTTTTCTGTACATTAACATTGTACTTAAAGATATAGAACTGTTAAGTTAAAATATTAATAAGTTATATTACCACTAAAGTAGCACTCTGTTTCTAAAAATTTGTGGAAAAAAATTATACTGGAATTTTAACTACCACATATTATTTCCTTTTCCAAACACACACTGATTTATGTCAGTTGATCTTTGGAAGCAGCAAGAAGAAACTGGCAAAACTAAGGCTGTACAACTATTTTAAAGTTATGAAAATTTCTAATAGACGGACTGGTTAGAGTTTAAAAAAAGCAATCACTTTTGCTTCCTAATAGCTAAGAGACCTTAGACAATTTAGTCAACTTGGCCAAGTTTCTCAAATATAAAAGGAAACTAACACTACTTACCATGTAAAGTTGCTGTGGGGATTAAATAATAATGTAAGTAAATAATTTCATGTGTCCAGTCATTTCACATGTCTAGCAGCCCTTAAGAAAAGGATGAAATGGTAGAAGTCAGGACTGCTCAGGCCAAAATCTAAGAAACTGAGTATTTCTGAAAATAATAGGCTGACTGTCCCTTAATGGAAAGAGAAACAAGACAACTGGAGCCAAGGAAGAAAAACTGATGAGATATTCCTTTGTGGCAACTTTTGTCAAAGCAAGCATCTGTGCAAATGTAAACAGCATCTGAAGGCCATTGATGAAGGGCAGTACTCAAGACTGGTCAGACTATTATTTCATAAAACTGCAGGTGTTTATAACACTGTTTCAAATAGAACAATAGTACACATTTAAGAATCTCTATAACCACATCCTGATCACGGCAATAAAAGAGACTGTTCTAGCTAAATTTTAGGATAATTATTAAGATACAGTTCTTCAAAAGTTGGAATTGGTGGTGTGGAAATGTCTCAAAACACCTTGATAAAACTTGAAATGTGATTACTTTTCTTGGTCTTTTTCTTGGTCTGTTTTGTGTATATGACTTAATATAATCTCCTATTAGTAAAAACATATCTTTGAGAACTAGAAATTCAATGATGAGAGAATCTTCTGTGAAACTGACCAAGCATCTTTTCTAGTCATTAACCACATTAGAAAGTAATCTACATTTTAGTGTTTAAAGGATTAAACAAAACAGGATGTGTGCAAGTATTTCAAACTTACAAAATTCTTCTATAATGTCTGCTTATATTGGTAGTCATAGAATCTTTACAAAAATTAGAATATAATAGATTCTAAATAAATATTTCATGTAGCATCAAAATTTAAGTACAAACCAGACTAAATCCTTTACTTGATATGAGGAGGTTAGGAGACTCAGAGAAATGTCACTTGGTCAAAGTCATCATCAGTAAATTAAATTTCAATCTTCTGATTGAAATGCCAGGACTCTTTGAGCAATATTAATCCAATGTTTGCTACTATCCTTAGCTAAAATTAAGATAATGCAAAATTATACAAATTGCAGTTTTATATTCTCCTCTTGTGCAAACTCATTTATACTGAAAACAGAAAGTGAGCAGTGAGTCAGTTCTAGAGGGTAGTTTTGAGTTAAAAGATTCTAACTTACTTCCAATAATTCTTCTTCATGTATTTACCTTTCTAACTTTAAATCAAAATTGAGGTTCATTTTCCAATAAATAATCTGTACTGCAATGACATTTATTCTACCTTAATTATATGTATAGATCAATGTCAGAAATTATAAAAGTCTGAGATAGAAAGCAGTAGAACTATATGGTACATGTCAAGTGAAATGTGAGGCAAGACACACTCCCAAAGTATTAATGTTCACATTATTTTTATTTTCAGAATTTTAGCAAATATAATCTAACTTGAAGTCCCTCAAAAGTAGTTGGTGCTGGGAATGGTGGCACCTTTAATGCCAGCACTCAGGAGGCAGAGGCAGGCAGATCTCTGTGAGACTGAAGCCAGCCTGGTCTACATAGTGAGTTCCAGGCCAGCTGGGGCTACAGGAGACCCTGATTTTAAAAACTGAAAAGAAAATGTACCAAACAGAACAGCTGCAAAGTACATCAATCTTCACTGAAAATAAAAATTCGAGACAGACTGCAGAGAAAAAACAGGTAGGAGATAAATTTCAATAGAAAAACAAAGTTAAAGTTGTAAAAGGTAATGTGAAGGACTAGAGGCATAACTCAGTAGGAAACTTGCCTAATATGTACAAGACCCTGGGTTCAACCCTAAGAAAACCAAGAGGTGGGGGTGGGGAACATAGACCAGAAAGTGGTGGTGGGGGAGTTATTTAACAATATTTTCCAATATCAAGCACATAGTAGGTACATTACCATTCAGTGACTGGACACTGCAGCATTCTAGAAAGGCTGGTTTGAGGCAATATTCATACAATAAATGTTTTAAATTTCAAAACTAATATACATGGGTCAGTAGAAAGGACATAAAGAACTGGGAATCCCACACACACCTAAACTGTGAATTTCAGAGACTTATAGTCCATTACTCTCAATCTTCCTTCTCTTCCTCCTTTATTCTTCTCATCAATATCATTCAAGACTGGCTTAATGGGTATGGTGGTTTAAATGAGAAATGTTCCCCAAAGGCTCAAATATTTGAACAGTTTGTCCCCAAATGGTAGTGCTGTTTTGGGAAGTTTAGGAGGTCTGGCTTTGCTAGGGGAAATGTGACACTAGGGATAAGTTTTCACAGTTTAACACCTTGCCTCACTTCCACTTTGCTCAGTTTGCTTCTTGTATGTACCTGAAGATGAGAGCTCTCAGCTTTCTGTTCCAGTAGTCTGCTACCAAGCCTCCCCCAACATTATGAACTCTCTCTCTGGAACAGTAAGTCATATAAACTCTTTCTTCTATAAGTTGCCTTGGTCATGGTGTTTTATCACAGCAACAGAAAAGTAAGTAATAGAGTGGGCTTTTTAACCTCTCCAATAATTTTTATCAGCCTGACCAAAAAATACCTCAAATATATAATATAAACTAAATAAAACAATGCATTTGCTAAGGCAAAAGAAGTTTCAGGGGGCTGGAGAGTTGGCTCTGTGGTTAAGAGCACTGGTTGTTCTTGCAGAGGACCTGGGTTTGATTCCCAGCACCCACATGGGGGCTAACAACCATCACTCACATAACTTGCTTCCGCCTCTTACCCTGTGCCCACCACAGTGCTGTAATCAATATCATGTTTACTTAAGAGGCTAAAAGCATGAATTTGGGGTCAGGCCACAGAAATATTTTCTAAATTTTTCTGTGTTAAAATTTAGCTCAAATGAAAAAAGCCCTCTCCATATTATGCACAAGTGGTAGAAACTTAAATGAGTTAAACCAGAAGCTAATTAGGCTAAGTACCCAAAACTCTAAAAACATTCGTGCAATCTGACCCATAAATTCAGTTATAAACTGATGGTATTTAGTGTCTTCTAGAAATAATACTAAGTTAAACATATAACATGCATGTGTAAGAATGTTCTCTACAATAAAAAGCACAATCTCACAATAGCAAAGTATTGCATAAATCTTAAATGCTGAACAGTACAAGATGGTTGGTAAAATTATACCACAACAACATGTACGTGTTGAGATTCAAACCCGGATCTTCTGCAAGAACAGTCAGTGCTCTTAACCACGTCTCCAGCCTCAAAATCAAAATGTTTTTATGTGGCATGTCAGCCCTAAAAAGTTTCAAACTTGTTCTAGGTGCAGTAGTGCATACCTTTAATCCCAGCACTGGAAGGAAGAGAGGCTGGAAGATCTCTAAGTTGAAGGCCAGCCAGGGCTGCAAAGTCAGTCTTGTCTCCAAAAATTTTTTAATTAATTCAGATCTTGTAACAGTTTGGATTTGAGGTTTATGGATTAGGGATGCTCAACCTGTTACTATTTTGCTTATAAACTTTTTATCTTTTCATTTTATTATGATGAGTTTTCTGTTTTATAATCTGATTTTTACATTGACTAAAAATAATATTAATGGAAGATCTACATAAACCACAGACATAAGTAAGAACTGTAATGTAATGTATGTATATATATATTATAAATCTAATCTGACTTCTATATGCATGCACCTTAAATTCTAAGTTTTAACATCAGCACTTCTAGCCAGGTATGACAGCACACATCTGTAATCCCAGCACTCAGGAATCTGAAGCAAGAAAATTTGGAATATGAAGCCAATCTAGGCTACAAAGTGAGTTCTAGGACAGCCTGAGTTACATAATGAGACCTTGTCTTTAAAAAAAAAAAGAGAGAGAGAGAGAAAGAAAAAGGCAAACAAAAAAAAATTACTTTTTCAAAATTATAATTTCAACTTTCTTTAACATTTCCAAGGCACTGGGTAGTAGGTTGTCATAGGAACTCAAGTGATGCTCCAATACAATTTATTTTTAGTTTACTTAACAGTGAGGGAATTGTTTAGTGCTATGCTGTGCCTTCCTTTTTGAGTTATGATCAAAGAGTTTTGAAAAACTGTGGTTACCTTTATGATAAAATTTCCCAGTTTCAGAAATAAACCATAATAAAATACTACTTCTTAAATAACTTTAAAATGAAGCAATCATCTGTGATAGTCCCAGGAAGTTACACTAAAACATCAACTTCAGGGAACACTGACATGCCAAAATACTACATGGAGGGATGATCATGATTCCTGGTAACATAAAAGAACTTAAGAAATCATGTCAATTATTTAAATACTTTAAATCATTTACTAATTTAATAGTGAAATAAACTGTGATTTAATATTAAAGATGGCAATTCAATTTTATCCATTCTGGTAAATTTTAGATTGGCTATAGTATGCTGAACCATCTACAATGAATGCTAAAGCCTTTCAAGAAATCATAAAGATGGAACATAGGCCAAAAGAATAAAGAAAGTACTTACCACTAAATCCCAATTATTTTGTTCGAGCAATGTAATAGCTTCATCGATGTTTTCAATGCCAGTACATGCCTGAAAATCAAGTAAATAAACATGTTAGAAGTAATTTTAGAAATGAGGCTAGATTTAAAATGTAAATTGTATTATACATAATTTAACATATTTAAATTTAGATACACAGAAAAATAAGGCCAAGTGCCATATACGTCTGAGTAATTTATACATATGATTTGAAAATTCTTAATTACAAAATTTACAAATTACAGTAAGCCAGCTATGGTAGCAAATATCAGTAATCCTAATACTTGATTGGTAGAAGCAAGAGGATTAGGAGTTCAAGGTCATCCTTGGCTACATAATGAGTTTGAGGCCAGTCTGAACACTGCCTCATAGCAGTGAAGCCATAGCCCCACCCCAGCATTCCCTGTACATCATCTTCTCCCAGGACTAAATTGGGGTGCACACTTCCCATGCACCTACCAGACTGATTAATGTATCAAATCTCACCCAAGAAGCTTCTTGCAGCCAATAGCAATTAACAGAGATTCACAATTGGTCAATGTACTGAGAGTAAGAACTGTAGCCTCACATCACTAAATGAGACACCTATACACATTCTCTTTCCAAGGTTCAGGGATCATTGCAGAAGAGGGGGTGGAAAGATTCTAACAGCCAGAGGTGGTGGATGAATACAAGGGAACTGTGTTTTCTGAACACAAGACAATTGTATATATTAACCCGCAGCACTTCTGAACAGCATTCACAAGACCCGCACAAGCCTAAGCCAGACAAAAATTTAGCACAGAGCAACACGGGGAAGAGGGTGGGCAAGAAGACCCAGCCCTTGCCGAAGATCTATTGGCAACTGATGGCTCCTGGGAGGGAGAAACTCAGTTTTCTTTAAGGGTATGATGCCAGGTAGGTTGACCAGGCTCCAGAGAATATACCTACACCCAAGAGCATTTGAGAAACATTCAATAGGTCTTTAATAAACAAACAAACAAGCAAGCAAGCAAACAAAGGACACGAAATCAGCAGCAGTAAGGGTCGGGTGGAGATTGGGGAAGCAGTCTCAATATGATCAAACCACACTGTATGAAATTCTCAAAAAATCAATAAATATATATATATTTTTAACTACAAGCAGGGGGCTGGAGAGATGACTCAATGTTAAGAGCAGACAGTGCTCTTAACAAGGACCAAGTTCAAGTTCTAGTACCCACATGGTGACTAACAACCATCTGTAACTTCAGTTCCAAGGGATCTGATGCCCTCTTCTGGCCTCTGCGGACACTTCATGCACATGGTGCATTTATATGCAGGCAAAACACTCATACATATACAAAATAAATAAAATTTTAAAAATTCATTTTAAATGAAGGCAAAAATTTCCCCAAATCTACGAAAAACAGACATCCAAGTACAAAAAACATTAGAATCCCAAATAGACATATCCAGAGAAAAATCTCTCCACAACAAATTATAGTCAAAATGTCAAGACTGCAAAACAAATATTAAAAGTTGCAGGAGAAAAACACTAACTCAAAAAGGCAAATGTTAAAATCATAACAAAAGGGCCAGTGAGATGGCTCAGTGGGTAAAAGCACTTGTGACACCAACCCGATGACCTGAGTTTGATCCCTAGATCCCACAAGAACTAACTCCTGAAAGCTGTTGTCTGGCTTCCACTCACCAAGTGGGATACACAAACACACACACACACACACACACACACACACACACACACACACACACACAAACACACACATGTAATAATAATAATAATAAATAACTCCCATGAGCTAGAGCTGTGGTTCCCTCCTGTGAACCTGGAGCTATGGTCTCCTCCTGTGAGCTGGGGCTGTTTCCCAGCATTGTTCCATGGGTCCACATTCCTCTGGTAGTGGTCCAATGGTAGAGCAGACTGAAGGATGATGGACGTCCTGATGTTGGGCAGCAGCTCCAGCCTTCTCTGAGTGGCTGCACTCCACAAAACAGCCCCCACCCCAAAGGTCCCAGGTTGTGCACGGCAGTGGCTTTGCCACTGTGTTGGGCTTAGGCTGGGAAAGGGGGAGGTTTCTGTCATTTGCTGATTCTTGGGAGAACTGATTCTCAAAAATGAACTTCACATGATCCTAGGCACCCAGAACCTTTCCCATTCCCAGACACCAAGAGGTTCTCCATCATTTTTCTACTACTCTTCTATAGCCCCAGTGGACCTTCACCTGTGCCCTGCAGAAAATGTAAAACACCTAACTGAACTTCTAGAGATAAAAATCATAGTCTATGAAGTTAAAAAATAAAACAAATAAATAAGACTAACAAAAAGAGCCATGAAAACATGGAATGATACATTTCAAGCCCTGAAAGTAAATATTAACCAAATTATATCCATTTAAAAAAATTAGAATAAACTCTTTAAAAGGATATTTTTCAGACAAGCACAAGTTAAAGTAATTCATGACCGCCAAGACAATACTGCATAAGATAAAAGAGTTCTACACTAGGATGACAAAGACAATGGTACTCATAAGAACACAGGAAAAACACAAATATCAGCAGAAGAATAGAGTAAGGCTCCATCTTTACATTCAATATGAATAATTTGGGGGTTTTTTTAAATAGTTTTCAAAGTACTCTCTGGATTGGGAAAAAATGATTCCTCATCCTAATTATCTTCCTTCAGTTCATTGATGACTAAAAGTAGTTGTATTCTTTAAAACAAGATTAACATAACAATTACAAATATTTTGATGATCTGGATTATTAGACATTAGTAGTCAATGTTATCTACTTCCCTAAGCAGTCCTCAAAGAAATCATCAAATGACTCGAATTGTTATCATGTAACTCTCAGCCTTCTAAAGCAAACACAGAGAACACTAGAGGAGGTTTCTTCTCATTTTTCCCTAAGACCTAGAAAGATGATATAAAACTTAACTATCCAAATACAGTAAAGAACACTCAAGTAACAACATTCTCAAATTGTGAAATAAAGCCACTGTTACCATCAGCATAAAACAAGACATTAAGAGCTAACTTAGCAAGTTACTTATTATGCACTAAGCATGCTTTAATCCTCTCAATAACCACAGAGAACAAATATATGCTCATGAAAATTCTTATACATAAAGTTGACAAATATGAGCCAAGTAACTCAGTATTTCATTCAATCCTCTTACAAGCCTTTTAAAGTAGCTATTATGACAATTTTAATAATGAGAAACCAACATTTCAAGGAAATTGTCCTAGTTTCATTTTTGTTTACTCTGACAAAAGCAATTTAGGGGTAAAGGGGTTTATTCTGGGTCACAATTCCAGGTTATAGTTCATCAGTGAGGTGAGGATTGGGAGTGGAGTCACAGTGGCAGGAGCTTGGACACCTGGTCACATCACATCCATAATCAAGAAGGGGGGGGGGGATGTCCTTAGCTAGTCTTTCTTTACTCTTACACAGTATAGGGTCCAACTCAGGAACAGCATCACCCATCTTCAGGTTAGGTCATTCTGCATCAATTAAGGCAATCAAGGCAATCTCCCCGACACCACATCCCAGATATGGCCATAGGCCAATCTGATCAAGGCAATCCCTTCACAGGTGATTCTAACTGCTGCCAAATAGACAATTAAAAGTAACTGTCACAGAGATTAAACAATGTACTTAGGACCACAGGGCTAGTAAATTAATAGAATTTCAAAGTCGAACATTTTTACCCCACAGCACTGTCTTTCTTAGTCACTATGAAAAATAGAATAAATTGGAGACAATAATCATCTATTACTGGTTACCTTAATTCATTGAAAACCTAATGAAATTTGGTGACCACTATTGTGATGTAAGAAGGGGATGAATGCAAAGACAACTCAAGAATTCATAATCTACTCCGTATATCAACAACTTGATCTCTTAACTACAATGAAATGACTGTTATAACTGAAGCTAAAATCTATACGTGAGGCAAGAGAAGAGGAAAATGAATTTCAATTGGATATACAGGAAGGTTCTATGAGCAAAAAATATTTAAATTGGAACAGGAAGGTTTTCAACAAGTGGAAGAGGAAAACAGGTCATTTTCTATACCACAGTGATATATACTGGGTTCATGATTGTAAATGTCTTTTGAGGCTAGGCAGCTTCCATTAAATTTATTTTTTCAAGGTTTTCTTCCTGGACTGACAACGTCAGCATCACCTGAGAGCTTACTTAAAATGTAACTCTTAGGCTCAAACCCATATACCTGAATCACAAACTGTATTTGGAGCCCAATAATGTTTGTTTTAACAAAGTTCCTCCATATGACTCAATCCTTAATCCGCTAAGACAACCAGGTGTAGCAATATGTTAAAATGTAGATGGCCTATGGGAAATATCTAAAAGAACTCGAATTCAGATTTCTAAAAACACTCTGCCAAAAACAAAAAAGCATGGGCTCTAACAAAGTAGAGAAAAACAAGTTATTTTGTTTTACCTGTTATTCAGGTTAAACACAAGATAATCTCAACTAAAATTTAAATTTTGGTCAAAAAACAACTCCCAATCTATTCAATCCTTTCAAGGCCACTAAAAACAAATAATATTGTGATTTATAATATCTAAGAATGTCTTTATCAAGGATTACATGGGTGCCAAGCAATAAACAATCCAACCAAGGAAGCTGACATTCATACCACTCAAAAGAAATCAGATTCTGAGCTGGAGAGATGGCTCAGCAGGTAAAGACACTTGCCTTACAAGTCTGAGGACCTGAATTGCATTCCATGAACCAACATAAAGGTAAAAGGAGATTACCCACTCCAAAAGTTACCTCCTGATCTCCACATATGTGCCTGGCATACATGCTCACACATACATCATGCATATGTCCATACACACAGTAATTAAAAAATATTTTTAAAAGAAGCATATTTCTGTCAATCAAAAAACTATAAAAGAAAAAGGAAAGGCAATCAGAATATGGATGGATTACAGAGGGAAGAAAAAGATGAGTAAGAATACCTTGTTCCAAATATGGGTTGTTGTGGTCTGGAAAGGAAAAAACAGAAAGGAAAAGGAGACAGGGAAGAGGGGAGCACAGAACCTGGGGATCTGGGTGACTACTTCTTACTTAGCACACTTCTGGAAAGCAACAGTTTTGGAATTTGTGGCCACCTATGTGGGTACCTGTACAGAACTAAGGTTGCCATCTATGAGGGTAAATCTCAAATGTCAATCTGACAAGATCTAGAATCATCTGGGATATGGGCATCTGAACATGCTTGTGGGGAATGATTTTGGTTAGAATATTTGAGAGAGGAAGATCTGCTCACTGTGGGTGGCCATAAGAGAAAACTAGATGAGCACCAGCATTCATAATTCTCTCCCTGGCTACAGATGCAATTCAGCAAGCCTCTCAAGTTGTTTGTGCCATGACTTTTCCGCCATGAAGAACTGTGGCAGAGTGGTTTGATGAATCAAAATAAACTATTCATTCCTTAAGTTGCTTTTGCCAGAGTATCTTATTACAGCAATGAAAAAAGTAACTAATATGGTATCCATAGGTCTAAGAAAAAAAAAAGTTTCTTACCCATTACACGTTTCTGAAATACATAAATCTTACTTCACTTACCAATGACAATCATTAAATACACATATGTGATTTCATTCAATGGTTATAGAAAACTTTATTTACAAGAAGCCACTGTTACTATATACAATAAAAACAATCAGAGGAATCAATTTTTAAGCTGGATAACTACCTTTAGTAATCTTTTGATTACTTTTGATCTTCATTTGATGTGTTTACATTCAGACTCTCCCTTTCACGTTTATTCCTTCTTTACTTAACATTCTGTCCGGCTCTGTTTTCTTTCTTGTTCTCCTCTTTTCCATCCCCCCATCCCTCTCCACCTGTCAACTGCTTACTTTTGATAGGCTTTTAGAAACAACAGAGGGGCAGGAGAGATTGTTCAGCAGTTAGGGGCACTGACTGCTCCTGCAGAGGACCTGGATTTGGTTCCCAGCACTTACATAGCAGCCAACAACTGTCCTAAACTCCAGTTCTAGGGGAACCAACACACTCTTCTGGACTCCATGGCATTGTATGCCCATAGTACACTTACACACACACAAGCGAAACACTCATACACATAATATAAATAAAAAAATTTAAAAACCAACATCCGACCTGGGCATAGTGGCACACACCTTTAGTCCCAGCACTCAGGAAGCAGAGGCAGGCAGATCTCTATGAGATTAAGATCAGCCTATTCTACACAGTATGTTCCAGGACAGCTGGGGCTACAGGAAGAGAATGTCTCAAAAAGAAAAAAAGAAAAATCAGCTACCTTGGTTTACTGAGGTCTGCAAACCTCAGCCTCCTAAAACCTGGAACTTTTCCAGGTAATATGACAGAATGTCTTTACCTCCCATTTTTCATCTTTTCATTTTACCTTTAGACAAAACTGCCTAATCCTCCCACCTTTTGTTATTATCTCTTCAATTTATTTTCCACTTCTTAATGCACATCCTAGTACCACTCCGGTCCTGTACTTCCCAAGATAACTGTAATGGTTTAGACTACTACTGTATGTCTACAGCGGGTCTACCTTTTGATAGTGACTGTCTTTGCAGACATTATTTTATTATCAGGGGAATACTAGGGGCTGAGACTGGAGTGTCTAGCACAAAAAAATAAACACTTCAACACTACTACAAGTAGTCCCTCTTGAACATTCCAAACATTTCCACCAAAGTATAAGGGTGATTAAAAAAAAAATTAACTAAGAAATTAAACTCAAATTAGCAAATACCAATGCAAACACATAAGAAACATGAAAAATAAAGGCAATATGATTCCTGCAAAAATTACTTATCTCACAGTACTGTCCTCTAATGACAGTGAATTAGAAGAAACCTCCAAAGAATTCGATATTCTGATAAGTATATTCAAGAAATTAAACAGAGCAAAGACTTCTGAATGAGTTCCAAGAGAACATAAACAACTAACTGAAACAAGGAAGTCAATATAGGGCACCAAATTGGAATTCAATAAAGACAGAAATACTAGGAAAAAAAAATACTGAAAATGAAAACTTCAAGAAATCCAGTAAAAATCCTCACCAACAGAATGGATCAAGGGAAGGACAGAATACCAGGGTTTGAAGACTAGCTAAAGAAACTGGAACATGCAGAACATTAAGGCAAGGCTAAACTAATAAGAAAATACAAAGAGAACATTTAAGAAATGTGACATTATAAAAAGATCAATCTATAAATCATGGGCATAGAAAGAGGGCAAGAAGTTTACACTAAAGGAATAAGAAAACATTTTCAATGAAATCATAGCTAAGGGCTGAAGAGATAGTCCAACCAGTAATGTGCCTACCTTGCAAGTATAGGGACCTGAGTTCAATTCCCAGAACCCACATAAAAAAGACCAAGCAAGGTGACACAAGGGTATAATCCCAGCACTGAAGAGGCAGAGTCAAGTAGTTCCTTGAGGTTCACTGGCCATCCAGTCAAGCCTACTTGGCAAGGCCACAACCCATCAAAGACCTTGTCTCAAAAAATATAAGCTGGACAACATGTGAAGAACAATTCCTGAGGTGGTCCTGTGGCCTCCAAACATACAAATGCATGTGCACCCACACATACATATGCACACACAAAAATAAAACAAAACATAAAAATTACTGCCAGGTATGGTGGCGTACACCTTTAATCCCAGCAATCCAGAGTAAGAGGCAGGCAGATCTCTGTGAGATGGAGGGCCAGTCTGATCTACAAAGTGAGTTTCAGGATAGCTGATGCTAGAGGAAAACCCTGTGTCAAAAGAAATTGTAGAGAAAAATTTCCCAAATCTAAGGAAAGATATGCCCATTGAAGTATTTTTGAACAGTAAATTTTGAACATTTTGAACATTTTGAACAGTAAATTGGTACGTAGAACCTCCCCAATACATATTAGTGTCAAAATAATAAAGAAAACATACTGAAAAGTGCAAGAGAGAAACCCCAAGTCATATGTATTAAGTCAGGTCCAACCAAATAACAGATTTCTCAACAGAAACTTTAAAAGTCAATGGGACAGGGGTTGGAAAAATGGCTCAGCAGTTAAGAGCACTTTACTACTCTTGCAGAGGAACCAGGTTTGGTTCCCAGGATGTATACAGAAGCTGACAACCACCTGTAACTCAGTTGTTTCAGGGGATCTGATGCCCTCTCTGGCCTCTGTGAGCACTGTACACATGGTGCCCATAAACCTATGCAGACACATACACTTAAAAATAACAAATAAGGGGCTAGAGAGATGGCTCAGTGGTATATACAGGCAATACGCTCATACACATAAAATAAATAAATAAAATAAATTTTTAAAAAATTTAAGCCAGTAGGGCTTTGAATGATATATTTCTAACTCTGAAAGACTCTGAACCCAGACTACTTACCCAGTAAAACTATCTCACAATTGAAGGAGAAAGGAAAGCTTTCTACAATTGAAATAAAAGAAGCTAGAAAGCTGGAGAGATGGCTCAGCAATGACTCTTACAGAGGACCTGGGTTCAAATATCAGTACTCACATCCTAACAACCATTTATAACTCCAGTTCCATGGATCCGACACCCTCTTCTGAACTCCATGGGCATTGTGCAACACAAGTGCACTTACATACATGCAGGCAATACACTTATACACATAAAAGAATAAAAATAAATATTTTTAAAAGATAAAAGAATTAATGAATACTAAATGAACTCTACAGAAAATACAAATGGACTCCTTCACACTAAAGAGAAAGCTAAATATACCCATGAGGCTACAGGAAAGAACAAATCACAGCAGAACATGAGTTAAGCAAATGAGGAATAGAAAATACCACACACAAAAAAAAATTACATGAATTAACACATACCTTTTATTAGCTGTGAATATTCACTGATTTCAATATTCCAATCAAAACACATACACATATACTAGGTTAAAAAACAAGAACCATCTATTTGTTCCCTCCAAGAAATACACTTCACCATCAAAGATAGACACAACCTTAAAGTGAAAGGATGAAAAAGGTATTCCAAGAAAATGAACTAGGAAATAAGCAGGTGTCGCTATCCTAATACTGGACAAGATAGATTTGAAACCAAAATTACTCAGAATAGATATCAAAAATCACTGTATACTGAATAAGGGAACAATCTATCAAGTGGATATTACAGGCTGGGCATGATAGCACATACCTTTAATCCCAGGACTTAGGAGGCAGAGGCAGATAGATTCTCCAGTCTCATCAACAAGCAGGTCATCCCATAAATACATAAACACTGGATTTAAATGATGTCATAGATCAAATAGCCCTCACAGACATCTCTAGAACATTCCATCCAAACACTACAGAGAATACAGTCTTCTCAGCAGCCCAAGGAACTTTCTCTAAAATAGATTATATAACAAATACTGCAAAACAGGAATAATTTCTTATACTCTATCTCATCACAGCCAAATAACATTAAAAATCAACAGCAAGAAAAACTACAGATTGAACAACAAAGTATTGAATAATGAATGGCTAATCAAGGAAATCAGGAAAGAAATAAAAAAATTCCTATAATCAAATGACAATAAAAACACAATATACCAAAACCTATGGATACTATGAAAACAGTTCTAACAAGAAAGTTTATAGCTACAAATGTGCCTACATTTAAACAAAAAAAAAAAAAAGAAGAAGAAGAAGAAGAACAAAGGCTGGAGAGATAGCTCAGCAGTTAAGAGCACTGGTTGCTCTTACAGAAGACCAGAGTTCGATTCCCAGCAACAACATGGTAGCTAGAAACCATCCATAACTCTAGTTCCAGGTGATTCAACACCTTCTTCTGACCTACTTGGGCATTGCATGACATGGGTGCACTTATATGCATGTAGATAATAAACTCTTACTCATAAACTAAAAATAATCAAAGACTTTAAAAATAAAAGATACTCTAAGAGTACTCTTAAGTGTATATCTAAGAAATGACCTGATATATAGATCTAAAAATTCAGATGTAGATATCCAAACCACTAACAGTGTTTTGGTCAATGATAGACCATATATATGAACAGGCTATACCATATAGCCAGATAGACAGAAGGTTACCGTGTCGCTCTGTTCACACAACATGATCGCTCATGATTGATTATCTCCTCCAAATCCCTGCCTTTGGGACCAAACCCAAGACACTGTATATGCTCTACCCCTGAGTTATATCCGAAGTCTACTTTCTTTTTTGTTCTAGAACATGTAAGAAATACATATCTTCTGATGACTTTTTCTATTCATTCTACTATCTATATCATTTATAGATCTATTTATGTTTACAGGTCTATTTCTACTGAGTGACTGTGAGTCCATGCTTTCTTGCTTCTTGCATGCTTGGTAACTTTTGATTGTGTCTAAATATTGACTTTTTAAATATCTTTTAGGAGTTGGTTATCTCTTTAAATATTCCTTAGCCCTGTTCTGAAGTGGTTAGAAATAACTGCTTTGAGGCTTCTTTTTAAGCTCTCTTAGGAAACATCCTTCTGATAACTCCAGGATGCCCCATTTATTTAAGATATTCCATTTATTACACAAGATTTTTCATTCAGCTGGTGGTAACAAGTAATAGCCCTTGCTTTGTGTGAGTTCAAGAACATTTTCACTTCTTTATAAATTTCTTCTTTTTTATGAATAGCATCAGCAATTGTCAAAGAATTAACAATCTGAGAAATGATTAGAAAAACAAGTTTCATGGCAAATAATCCATCATACAATACTACTCAAAGAGATGGAATAATTGTAGGTTGTTTGTTATAAATTCAGACTCTGATTATATTCTTTCCACTTTTTAAGATAAAAACTTCTTCCATCAATCTGTTTGTACATCATCCACTTGTACACCATAAGTATTTAATTCAGAGAATTACAAAGAATAAAGAAACAAACAAAAATAACCCCACACTTTAATATAACGATTATATTATTAACTTAGGGAAACAAAATTGGAATCAATGAATCTAAAAAGTGAAAATATCCGTGGTGTTTCTCAAGGTTGTGAGATATTCTCATATATAAATGTGTATGTGCATGTGTGTGTGTGTGCGTGTATGTACACATATGTACATGATGTGGAGCCTTTAGTTTTCATTAAGTTAGTCTGGAATCCTTCAGGTTGAATAGTTGTAAGAATTTTATTCTTAGCTGGGCATGGTAGAGACCCTGTCTCAAAAAGACTAAAAAGAAAAAAAAAAAAAGGAAATGTATCCATCACTTATAAAAGTAAGCTGGCAGATGACTCTATATTGATACAATCTATTCATGCTTGTAAATGTTTATAAATGCTAAACAGTGCCATAGTTTGGGTAACAATTGTAACTTCATATTAGAAAGTACTAGTCAATCGATGACCTTAAATAACATTCCCTAAGACTTTTGGTTCTAATTCTTTTAATTAAGTTTTTAATAATAATAATAATAATTAATAATAATAATAAACTTGCTAGGTATGGTAGCACCTGGCTGTAATTCCAGCACTTGGGAGCCTGACAGAGGCAGGAGGATCATGGGATTGAGGCAAGCCTAAGGTAAAAAGGCAAAGGGCAAAAAAGAAGAAAGAGCAGAAACAGACCGCCAATACCAAAAGATATGTATCATTCAAAAGAAACATAGTCCTATATACTTTGGGCAAGTTTCTAATAAAAAGTAGGCTCTACCTACTAAAAAGAAGAGTCAAGATGGACATGGTGGTTCACACCTATAATCCCAGAGCTCAGGAGGCTGAAGCAGGAAAAATGACATAAATTCAAGGTCAGCCTGAACTACACAGGGAGTTGTAGGCCATCTTGAATTACACAGGAAAAGAGGGAGGGTGGGGAGTGGGGGAGGCTTAGGGATCTACTTCAGTATGAGTACTTGCCTGCCCCTGGCTTTTGTTCCCACCCCACCCATGAGGTGGAGGAAGGGGAAGCAACACACAACATGAGAAGTTTACAAAATTTGGGGGTTGAAGGATATAGTTGGTAGAATGTTTGCCTGGCATTCACAAAGAACTAGGTTCGATTCCCAGCACCACCTTCTACCTCTAGAAGAAGAGGTACTGCATGCCTAATAGCAGCACTAAAGAAATAGAGGCAGGAGGATCAGAAGCTTCCTAAGAAGTTTGAGGCCAGCTCAGGCTATAATGAGAACTTGTCAATGAGAGAGACAGAGACAGAAAGAAAAAAAGAGAAAGTTCAAATTTATTTATTATTGCCTAAAATCATCACTATGAAGTATCTTAAAACTACTAAAAGCTCGTACTAATAAAAACAATGGCATGGATATTCAAACACGTGAAATGGAGCAGGAGTCTCTCTAGACTTGCCACAGACTGAGTAAACCATCTACCAAACCAATTCAGATAGTTTATTCTGCTTCAGTGCTCACCAATTCACATACTGATGACCAAACTGGTTTCTCTAGTATGCTAATACCAGAAAGACATCATGAATAATGACTGAGTACTATGTTCAACATAAAAGTGCTCACTTCTTTATAAATTAATATTCTGGTTAATAAGCAACCCCAGCACTAGAAAGATAGATTCAGGAAGATCAGAAGTTCACAGCCAGTATATATCCACTTCAAGGCCAATTTGAGCAACTGAACAACTCTCTTTCTCTCTCTCCCCACCCCGCTTTCTCTTAGATGGCAGAAGACACAGATTCAGTTCCCAGCACCCACATGGTGGCTCACAACCACATGTAACACCAGTTCCAGGGACTCCAACACCCTCTTGCTGCTTCTGGGGGCACTGCATCCACATGGTGCACATAGATACGTGCAGGAAAAACTGTATACATAAAATAAAAGTAAATAAATCAAGCCAAACATGGTGGTACATGCCTTTAATCCCTGCACTCAGGAGAGAGAGCAAACAGTTCTGTGATTTTGAGGCCAACCTGATCTAGACAGTGAGTTCTAGACCATCTGGGATAAATGGGAGAGCGGGAGGGAGAGAGGGAGGGAGGAAAGGTGGGAGGGACTGAGGGAGAGAGAAGTTAGGGAGGAAGGGAGGAAGGAAGGAAAAATATTTTTAAAATCAATCTCCTATAGATCTGTAACTGTGGAACAATATTCAAGAACTTTATCGTTGATAAACTGATAAATATATCATTGATCAATAACAAATAAAAATTAAATACCAAAGTCTACAAATCAAAGGCCCATTCCATGAATTTCTGATGATATATCAAACCAAACATTAACAATTATGAATCAATTCTAGCAGCATCTTGAAGTTAGAACTTTCTCTACTCACTTCAAAACACACTCAAAAGGTAATTTACTTATGTTACCACAGGCACATAATTAAGTACCCAATGGGCTGGAAAGATGGCTCTTGCAAAGGACCTGGGTTTGTTTCCCAGCACCATCCACATGGTAGCTAACAAACAGTTCCAGGGTTTCCAGTGTCCTCTTTTGACCTCCACAGGTACACTTACATACATGCAGATAATACACTCATTATATACATAAAATAAAAATAATTTTTTTTAAATTTTAAATAAATTTTAAAAATAAGTACACAACATAATGTAGTCCAACTTGGATATGATGGAGCATGCCTTTAATCCCAGCACCTGGGAGGCAGAGGCAAGCAGATCTCTGTGAGAAAAAGTTCAGCATGGTCTACATCACTAGTTCCAGGCCATATGGGGCTACAGGGAGACCTGGTATTAAAAGAAAATTAAAAAGGCCAATAAAATACATTTCTTCAAATAACCTCTTTTCTCCTAAACACATACATAGTAAAAGACTAAAAATCAACATTCCTAACTGTCCACCATTGTCTTAATACTTCCTCATGATGATGGACCCTGCCATAGGTTGTAAGAAATGCAACTAAGGTTCCACTTCCAATGGGAACACAGCAATGAGGACAACACCCATATATCCTTCCCCATGTGGTATGTTTGGTGTGCCATCATGCTGAAGCAGTTGTATAATAAGGATTTCAGCTAAAGCTGAGCCATCTGGAGGTAGAATGTATGTGGTGTAAATCTCAGGATGGCCATCTTCTATGTGGTATGGAGTAGCACATTTCCTTGATGAATGGAGTACATTGTGTGGCTAAGGACTACAAGATGTATTGTAGTTCCTGAAAACATCTTTTATGGAATGAAACCGAAAGCAAGTTAGGGTAGCAGTTGCATGGCTTCTGCTGTGGGCAATTTAAAAAATGCAAATGAGGTATGGTATAATCAGGGGAAAGGGTGTATAAGAGGTACAGGAGAATGGTATCTGTTGGTTTTATCAACTTAGCTGACACTATATTTCTAAAAATTCCTTTCTTGAGCATTTTTAGTTTAGGAATGGCCACTAGGAAATTTTGTGGAAAATGTGGAAAGCAGTAAAGAAATAGCAAACATTACTGCCCTTCAAAAGCCCACCCAGGAGCTGGGATGTAGCCCAACTGGTAGAATGCTTACCTAGCATAAACAGGGCCCTGGGTTCAATCTCCAGCACTGCGTAAACTAGGCATGGTGGTGCATATCTGTATTCCCAGTACTTGGGAGTTAGAACCAGGATGATCATCAGTCTAAGCTAGGGGCTTAAGTTCAAAGCCAACTGGAACTTCTAGCAAGATCTTGTCTCCAAAAAGAAGAAAAATAAAAAATCTAGGTACAGTATCAAATACATATCTCACATACACACTAACCCACTGGCTCACTAGCATGGGGTACAAACTGAGCCTAGAATTTCTCCAGATCTATAGCAATCTTTCTCATAAACAAAGATGTAAAAAAATCACTAACTCAAGTAATATATGAAACAGTAGTGAATCATTACTGACAGATTTATCTCAACAATATAAACTTGGCTTCACATTCCCAGCACTAGTAGAATCATACAGCACCACCATTGTATATGCAGTTAATTGTTAACCAAAACATCATTAATATGATTCATAATTCTACTATTATACAATTTTATCCTGAAGATTTATAAATTCCTTTCTTTGAAAGAAAAAAATCGGTTAATAATTACACATATGAGCATAAGTAAACTAAACTGTTTCTTAAGGTGGTAAAATTCTATCAATAATCCTCAAAAATGGAAATGTTTTGGTAAATTTTACAAGCTATTGATACCCTTTGGTAACCCCAACACCAGAGACTTACTCATTATAGACCTTACATTCTCCTTTCTAGCCACAAGAGGGAGCAAGCATTTAACATAGCTTGGGGATTTCATTACACATTTATTTTCATAAAAGACTTTCAGGAAACAATAAGCAGAAAATAATAATAATAATAAAACTACCAAAAAAGTATTTGCTGAGTGTCTACCATTGCCAGGCACTATGATATGGACTAAAAGCAATAGCAGGTAAAACAAAAAGCTCCTGTCCTCAGGTTTCACAGTACTTGGTTCAGTACAGTACATCAATATTTTACTGATTCATTGAGTAAACATAAACCATACTTCACTTTCTTATAACACTACTATAAATTATAATGTATAAGTATTCAGTATGACCAGAAACTAAAAACATGATATAAAGACTAAACAAATTATCATATACTAATTTAGTAATCTAAAACTTCACACGTGCTGGGTATGGTGGCAAATACCTTTAATCCTAGGAGGACTGTGAGTTCAAAGCCAGGAGGCACAACATACCAAGTTCTTAAGAATCACATTAGAATCTTGATGCCAGTATCTTTTTCAAAACAGACTCCAATGATCTAAGCTACTTGCCTTTTTCTTACTTATCTTGAATACGGTACGGTGTTAGCAAATTAGGAAATTGCAGTTATAGATATTAATAGTGTTTCTTGAATTTCAGGAAAGGGATATTTTTTAAATGTACTGGCAAGTATAAAATCATAATGCCAATAATGAAAAGTGACATCTGAATACAGCTAATTTTCTGACATAAAGAGAATAAAGTCCAACCAAGCATGCTTATGATCCCAGCACTCAAGAGACTAAAGCAGAAGGATCAAGAGTGCAAAGCCAAACTATGCTACAAAGCAAGACTTTGGGGGTAGAGGGGAGAAGAGGAGACAGAAGGGAAGGAAAGGAAGGGAGGAGAAGAGAGAATAGACTCTAAACCAGAATAATAGATAGGTTACCTCAGAAGGGCTCTTCAAATTGGGTGAATTTAAATAAAAGTACTGTATAGGATGCAGTAGCATTTAAGGAATGTTGTAAGGACACAAGATAAAGTTTTTGCTCCCTTCTGTTTTGTTGTTTTTAGAGTCTACACTAAGGGGGTAGTGGACAAACAGTGTGAGGCCAGCAGTTTAGCTCTTTATTATTTTAAAGGAAATGCAGGCAGGATCCTAAACCTAGTTTTATCAGACTTTTAGGAACAAAGTTTGTGGTTGATGATACTGTGAAACTGTGGTAGTAGCCAGCCCATGGGTGTTCTTTTGAACATACCTTTCTAGAATAGTACTTGTGACTTCCTGCATTT
The DNA here is from genome assembly GCA_035773235.1 of Eospalax fontanierii. NCBI lineage: Eukaryota > Metazoa > Chordata > Mammalia > Rodentia > Spalacidae > Eospalax > Eospalax fontanierii. Next base: position 38,815,964 of record CM069553.1, on the reverse strand, counting down.
CTTCAAAAGTTGTATTTCCTCCTAGAGGGAGACTATCAGGACTCAGAGAGTAAAGGAAACCTACAAAGTTTAGGAAATAAATAACTCACAAGTCTCAAGAAGTTCCGAAACCTTCAGGATTCACTGCTGCCTTCCCCAAGGCTATAAATGCTACAGAATGTAGACTCTGACCAGTCAAGTGGCCTGTAACACATTCCAGGAGTTTTAGGGATGCAGCTGCCACAAGTTATTGGTCATACTGGGGTTGGCTTTTCAGTAACATAACTTCTTTGGGTCATTCATAAGTAACCCCTCACCCACACTGCTATGAATAGTGGAGGCTACTTATAAACTCACTAGTTCATAAAGCTGGACTTAAGTAGAATCATTTCTTAAGTCTGTCATCAGCACCCTATCTAGGGTAAACACATTTGTTCACATCTCCCAAGGAAAAGTCACACTACACCAACTTGATCTTCACAATGAGACATGTCTCAGAAATAATAATAATCAAATCTGAATCACAGTAAAACTGGTTCCAAATATAACTTGCCTCTCTGAGTCTCTCACATATGGGAATAACATCCATCTTACAAGGCTGTTGGACTGGTAAAAACACAAGTAAAATACTGAACATCAGCTGCATTTAACTAGACAAAATTAAAGATCATGTGACACACCCATGATTAGAAAGCAGAAAAATAGTAAGCTTGAACATTCTTTCTTTCTGGTAATTTTAACTTGAAATCTACTTTGATATTAAATCACACTAACTTTGTTAAGATAAAGGTCTTGGTAGGATAGGTGAGTGCCTTTTGATCCCAGCACTCGAGAGGCAGAGGCAGGCAGAGATCCCTTAAGTTTGAGGCCAGCTTGGTCTACATAGCATGCTCCAGGCCAGCCATGGCTATATAGTGAGACCCTGTCTCAAAAAAAGGGGGGGGGAAGGGGGGCTTAACTGGTATATATTTTTCCCAGACTTTTCTTTTCTAACCAAAATGGATCTTTAGTTTTCAAATACTTTTCTTATAAACGGTAAAGTTTTTCATTTTCATTTCTATCATTTAATTACTCTTTATGTACATTTAATGTAATTATGAAATAGCTGAGTTTAATTCTACCATCTCGTATTTTTGTTTTCAATCTGTATCAACTGTTTTTGTTCAGTTATTCCTTCCTTATCTGCATTCTTTAGACTTGAGCATATTTTCAGTTTTCCATCTTATTACCTCTAATAGTTTTTAAACTATGTATACTATGTCTACTATGTATAGGTGTTCAAGTAATTATTTCATGTATCCATAACTTATGAGTCTACCTTGAATTTATATATTATATATATTTAAATATAACATATTTACATGAATTAATTTATATTACCACACCCTGTATTATGCAAGTCTTGTAAAAATGTATTTATTTCCTCCCTTTCTCTAACTGTTGTCACATGCTATACTTCTACGTATTTTAAATTTTTATTTCTATTTTTATTTTTTATATATATGAGTGTATTGTCCACATAACTGTAAGTACACCTATGTCATGCAAAGCCCCGGAGGTCAGAAGAGGGAAATGGATTGATTCCCCTGGAACTGGAGCTACAGACGGTTATTAGCCATTATGTGGGTGCTGGGAATCGAACCCAAGTCCTCTGAAAGAGTAGTCAGTGCTCCTAACCGATGAGCCATCTCTTCAGCCCCCAGCATACATAATGTATTTTTGTACTTATATATACTGATGATAATTCCAGTGTTCATTTCTTCTAAAGATCCTATTTCCATCTGGTATCATTTCTTCACCACCTTAAGAATGTCCTTTCCCCATTTTTATAATATGGAAGTCTGTTGGCAACAATTTCTCTCAGATTTTACTTTCTTAAAATGTCATTACTTCACTATCACTTTCTGAAGATAATTTTGCTGGATATCAAATTCTAGTTAGGTAGTATTTTTTCTTTCATTATCTGTAGACATTTCATTATTTTCTGGATTCCACTGTTTCTAATGAGAAGTTAGTGATCAGTCTTATTGTTCCTGTCATGAAATATTCTCCCTCCATAGTGTATTTCAGGTTTCCTTCTTGGGCTTTTGGTAGTTTTTGACTGTAATTGTGCCTCCAAATGCTTTTCACCTCATTTCAATTTAATTTGCTTCAGTTCAATAAACACTGATAGTCTTGAAATTTGCTAGACAACAGATTAGGTCCTAGCAATATAGAGATGAATATGATACCGCTCTAAATAAATCTCAGGACATTTAGCACCAACTAACAAATTGATGTTCATTTCCATTAAAAATGACACAAAACTACAACAGCAACATTCTTGTGTGTTTCTTGGGTGTTTGTGTTTTTGTCTGAGATGGTCTCACCATGTATCCCTGTTTGTCCTGGAACTATTATATACACCAGATTGGCCCTGAATTTGTGACAATCATCCTGCCTCTGCCTCCTGAGTGCTAGGGTTATAGGTGTATCCTGTAATCCACCACACCTGGATTGCTTCTTCAGTTTTATGTTTGATTGGTTGGTTGAATTTTGCTTCTTGTTTTTAGATTAGTTACTTGTCTCATCACTGTGACAAAACACCTAACATGAGCAACTTTAGAAAGATTTATTTGACTCACAGTCCCAGGGTACAGTTCATCATAGCAGGGAAGTCATAGCAACTGGAGCCTGAGGAGGCAGCTGCTCACATTGCCTCCATTGTCAAGAAACAGAGAGAGAGAAGGGGATGGAAAGATGGCTCAGCAGATAAGAGTACACGTGGCAGCTAACACCCACCTGTAACTCCAGTCCCAGGAGACTCCAACACCCTCTTCTGGCCTCTATGGGCATTGCATAACACCGGTACACTTACATACACTTGCCAATACACTTGTACACATAAAAATAATATATAAAATATTTTAAAATAGAAAATGAAAAAAGCAGAGGGAGCTGACTGCTAGTGTTCAGTTCACTTTCTCCTTTTTATGCATTCTATAACACCCAGCCCATGGAATAGAACCAACCACAATTAAAGTGGGTCTCTCCACCTCAATTTACCTAATCTAGATAATCCCTCACAAACATACCCAGAGGCTACCCTAATCTAGATAATATCACTCAGGTGTGCCTTGAGGCTTCTCTCCTGGTTGATTTTGGATTCTGTTAATTCTATCAAGTTAACTATCAATATTAACTCTCACACTCTGTTTTTGGTTTTGAAGTTTTGTTTTGTTTTGTGATAGTGTCTCAAGTTGTCAGGGATGGCGTCCAACCCAATATGTAGCTGAGGATGACCTTGAACTTCCTGTCTCCACCTCCAAGTGCTGGAATTACAGGAATGTACTACACACCTGGTGTTCCGTGCTACTAGTGTTGAACTAAGTCTTTGTATATTGCCAGTCAAGCACTCTAACAACTGAACTATATCCCAGCCTTGTTTTCTGCCTTTTTGAGATAGAGCCTCATGTAGCAAAGAACTGGTCATCAAACTTGCTATGCAACTATACCTGGCCTTGAACTCTCAATCCTCCTGCCTCAGTCTCGAAATGCTGAGATTATATGCATGTGCCACCAAGCCCATCTTAAAATAGTTACATTCTAAGGGCAGAATCAGGATCAAAACAAAAATTTCACTTCTTTGAAGGAATTAGCTTAATTAACTAGTTCAGATCAAATTAGTACTCAGTGAAAATATATCATGTGTGAAAAAGTGTATTAGGCATCAAGAAGATACCAAAATGAATAAGGATTCTGTTCTGTACTCTGAAGCACTCACAAATTAGTAAGAAACACAAACCAATGTTTATGAAGTGATGTGAAGCTGCAATAAGGAATGTGCATATAAGAAAAAGAAACAGAGAGCAAATAAATAGGAAAGACTTTACAGGAAATAAGGCCTATGCCGAAATCTAATAAGTCTGAGAAGCAGACAATGAGAGAACTGATAAAGACAAAGAATTATGAAGTGATACAATTTCAAGAAAATCACAAGCATCCAAGTATCACTATAGTACATGGTATTGGGAAAATATAGGCTATATAAGGCCAAATCACAAAAGAGCTTTCATTAGGAATACCAATAAATTTGATTTTCATTCTATACAGGCAATTGAATGAGGTTAGAAGATGACAAAGGAGCTGGATAGGATGGTGCAAATCTGGAGTAAGACTGTGAGTTCAAAAACAGTCTGGGATATATAGAGTTCCAAACTAAAGGCCTGGATCTGGGCTTGAATTCCCGTCTCAAAAATCAAAAACACAAGTGAGACATGGTGGCGCACACCTTTAGTCCCAGCACTTGGAAGGAAGAGGCGGGTAGATCTCTGTAAGTGTCTGTATAGGAAGTTCCAAGCCAATTGGGGATACAAGGAGACCCCAGTCTCAAAAAATAAAAAAAATTAAAAAACAAGGGATAGGGTGAGAAATGAGACTCTCCTCCTTTGGATACCAGCAACATAGAAAAATGGCTTATTAAAACCAAGGAAAGGATGATTACCTAGAAAAATATATGAGATGAGATAGGTGGGGAGAAAAGACAGACCCTTATTAAGTACATTACGCACTTAAGAAAATCGTGAGGGGAAAGGAGAAAGAAATATGGAATCATCTAGGATAGAACATAGAATCAATAGATGGTACTTTAAACTGGAGAAGACTAGTTTGTAAAAGGAAAAAAGTTCAGAAAAGGGAGTCAGTGGAAAGAAACAGGCAGAAGCGGGGGGCAGGGGAGGTAATGAAGCAAATTTCTGGAGACAAATCAAAGCTAACAAAATAAATAAAAACTTCTTCATTGAACTACAGGAGTTTAAGTGATTAAATACAAGATGGACAAAGTATCAAAATCCATATGGTTTGTTCCCTCCAAAAATGCATGCTGGAGTTTAATATTCATTGTAAAGTTAAGAATGTAGAAACTGTGGCTGGCAAGATGGCTTAGATGTTAAGAGCACTGGCTGCTCTTGCAGAGGACCCAGGTTCGAATCCCAGCACCCATATGGTGGCTAACCACTCTCCTAACTGCAGTTCCAGGGGACCGAATGCCCTTTTCTGACCGCCCCCAGCATTGCATGACACAGTACACTTATATTCATGCAGGCAACACACTCATACACGTAAAATAAAAATAATTTTTTTAAAAGGAGTGTAGAAACTTAATCTAGCTATGGTATTTTAGAGACGAGGTCTTTAAGAGAGATAAGAATTAGATAAGGTCATAGTGCAGAGCTCTCATGATTGCATACCAGTACCTTTATAAGAAGAAAAAAGACCAGAAAATACACAAAACAATAGATGCACTGTTATTTGTCTTGTGATACTCCATACCATCTTGACTCTGTCAAGTAAAAAAGCACCACCAAGTTAGGCACAGTACTGGTAGTCTCAGCTTTTTGGAAGGCTAAGTAAGGCAGAAGGATCACTTGAACCTAAGAATCTGGAGTTAACATGGGCAAAATAGCAAAACTCCATCTAAGGAAAGGAAAATGGAAATGAAAGGAAAATTAAAATAAGGTGTGGTGGCTCACACCTATAACCCTAATACTTGCGAGGCTAAGGCAGGCAGATTGCCACAAGTCAGGGTCAGCCTGGGCTACAAAGGAGATTTTATCAAAGAAAGACAGAAAGAAGAAAAAGAAGGAGAAAGGAAGGTAGGGAGAAAGGGAGGGAGGGAGAAGATGTGAATGAGACCCTCTCAACCTTAGACTTTCAAAACTGTGAACCAAAATAAGACATTTTTTTCTTTAAAACTTACCCAGTCTGTGATACTGTCTTATCAGCAACAGAAAGCAGACTAATTGCATATGCCTTATTTATTCATGAGATTTTAAGTTATAACCCATTCAAATGTGTTAAAATGATACTCTGACAACACTAACAGCAGTAATACAATATGTAAAATTAGGGAAGAGACCATTGTTCTAGTTCAAACTATTTTGCAGTATTGTACTCATTCCCAAGCTCTACCTATGTTGTACACAGCTACAAAATAAAAGTCAAATGGAAGAAAAGATGAGATTTCAGCTCTGTGAGTTTGACACAGATTTGCATGATTTTATGAACATGTAATAAATATGACAGCTAATCATATTCTGTCCTTTAACATATCTAATATCAGTAGTTTAAAGTCATATAATAGTATACACATTTTAACCACTAGAACCAAATTCTATATTCCTCTATTATTATTCTACATTATATTTATTTACTATGAGGATGGATTATAAAAGCAAAGACCTACTCTTAATTTTGTATCTCTTCCTCTCCTTTCTAACCCCTAATCATCTGTACTTAGAACAGTAGGTACTCCATATCCTCAGGTTCTGCATCCATACATTCAACCCACCAAAATCTGAAAATATTCTATACTTAATCTTAGCCAAAAGGCAAGGAAGTGAAAAGAATTGAGAATATTCTTTTTTTAAAAAAACAGTATATTTACTAAACATGTACAGAATTTATCATTAACATAGCAAATAGCACAACTATTTAAAAAACACAATATTAGACATTAAAAGTAATATAAAGGTGATTTAAAGTATAAAGGATGATATGCATACATACATATATATATATATATATATATATATATATATATATATAAACACTATACCATCTTTTACAAGACACTTGAGCATCCTCAGATGTTAGAACTTACTAAGAGTATAGGGCCAGAGTCAATCTCCCATGCATCTGAAAGGATGACTACACAATGAATAGCACTGAGCAAACATTCATTACATTTTGTCAAGGGACTGGAAATATGGAGATATCAAGTTAATATGTATTTCTTATATTCCTTATAAAATCACTTCTGTTGAACAACCTAACATCCAGTACCCTCAGTATATTTTATTTAAAGCAATAAAAACTAAAAACAGGAAGGGCTGGAGAAATGAATCAGAAGTATTCTGCTCTTGCTGAGGGCCACAGTTAACTTCCCAGCACCCATGTCAGACAGCTCAAAACCACTTTAACTCCAGTTCTAAGAGACCCAATGCTCTCTTCTGAACTCCATTCACTCACACACACATACATACACACACACACACACACACACACACACACACACACACACACACAGAGGAAAATTAAATCTTTAAAAAAAAAACCAAGGACACTTTTTTCATTAAGTATTATCATTAATATATTACCAAAACTCTGCAATATACCCATCACTCCTATCTGTCCACAATGCAACCAGAAGAGAGGTATTTCTGAGTAAATGCTTTGTTGAACAAGAAGACATTCATCTGGGAAGATCTTTCCATCTATAGCAAGATGGAAAGCAGCTAGGAGCTGCTTTACAGTCTTTACAGTTTCATGCTTTTCTCAGGAGTAACAAACAGCAACTCCAGGATGTTCCTTGATAAAGAACTCAGTAAGAATGTACCTGAAACTGAGTCCTAAAGTCAGTAACGTGTGTCACCAATGACCCTTCTCTGTACATATTAATTCAAACTACCTGCAAGATCAAATCCCTGGAAAAAAAGGCTCTACTATAAACACAAACACACAATATACAGACGTTGGGAAAGCCCTTCTGATAGACGAGCCAGGAAAGGAAGAACTTGGCTACTAGCACATTTATGTTTTTATCTTGGCAAATGAAATTACTCCCAGATTATGAACTGACTTAGAATCTAAAAAGTCATTGGTCCAATGAAAAATAGACTTTATTTTGGAATAATCTACATTTTAACTTTAAATTTTTTATTTTATATGTATGAGTGCATTGCCTGCATGTATGTAAGTGCACCCATGTCATGCAATGCCCTCAGAGGTAAGAAGAGGCTGTCCTCAGCAAGAACAACCAGTGTTCTCTTAACTGCTAAGCCATCTCTCCAGCCACTACATTTTATATTCTTGCATATTCTTCACACATTTATGAACAGACTGGTAACTTATGAAATACTTGCATTCTTAAATTAGACATATTTAATAACATTATCACATGCTGTTCTACCGAGATGAGAAAGAATAAAAACATTACAAAAGATTATTATAAATAACACACAGGAAATGTCACCATGTAACTGTCCTCTTTCTTTTCGTTTAAAATACCTTGTGTACCTCTTCAGTTTGCTGATCTTCTTAAGAACTTAAAAGAAAATGCTGATAGTACTCTTGTCAAGTGACACTTGTCTTCAGTTATTCATATGTATTTATTTTCTTGCACATTTTTAACTGCTTACAATTTAAATTAAATTAAATGGTTTCATTTTAACTAATTCCAAAACAACGGGGTTCCACTGGAGTTTTTTACACATCCTCAGTTTTGGTTAACCCAACCCAAACCCTACCCTCTCCCGTACTGTTCTGTCCCCATTCCCGACTAAACCTTTAACTCCTATTATCCCCGCCCCCCTACTTTCATATGTGTTCTGCTGTCCCCTCACCCATTAAGAGCTCTGTCCCTTGCCTTCTCACAGCTCTTTCAAGCTACAGATACTCCAAATTAAACACAAATCTTAAAAAATTCAAAGCTAGGATCCACATGAGAGTACATTTTGTATTTGTCTTTCTGAGTCTGGATTACCTCACTTAGTATAGCATTTTCCAGTTCTGTCTATTTTCCTGCAAATTTCATTTTTATCAGTATACTAGTCTATGTCTTTTGATTGGAGAAATGAGACCATTAATGTTTAAAGTATTGAAAGTTGTGTTGATTCCTGCCATTTTGTTTATTTTGTAGTATTTAGTTTAATTCTCTTCCTCTCTTGCTTAGTATCTATCATGATTTAGTCTTTCTTATGGCCTCATGAATGGATTTGATTTTTCTCTTCAATCTGAAGGATTCTTTCAAATATCTTCTGCAGACCTCACTTAGTAGTCACAAATTCCTTTATTTTTCGCCTTGGATTGTTCCAGTTCCTCAACTTTATTTCAAGTTCAGATATTCTGTCTTCTCTATGATCTATTCTGAAACTTTCCAAAAAGTTTTTTCACTTTTTTTCATTTCCAGCATTTGATTTCTCCCAGTATACTATCTCTTCACTGAATTCCTCTTTTATATCATCTATTGCCTTCTGTATTTCCTTTAACTGTCTATATCTCTGAAGATCACTATTTTGAATTCTCTATCTGGAATTTCATTCATCTAACTCATTCTCACTAGATGCTATCTCTATAGAGTTAATTTTTGAAGGAATTATGCTGTCTTGGTTTTTCGTGTTTCTTATATTACTACATTGGGATGTACACATTTGATAATATTTCTCTCCTTGATTTTTTTTTATCAGCCATATTCTTTCAGTTGAAGTATCTGCAATGTTCAAGTAGAATGTGGATACTGTAACACTGAGTTTGTAAATCAGAAAATACTTCTGCAGACCAGGAGCTCTAGGTATCCAGTAGTGTAAACTATTTTATTCCTTGAGTAGAATATTATCCCCAGCTATTCATAGTTAATATATAAGGTCAATTCCTTACAAGTTACCACTTTTCTTCCTGTTTAGATAAATGAACTGATTTTAGGAGACTTTATTTCAAGAATAAGCTAAGGCTTCTATCAAATAAAATTTAAATTTTCCAGGGATCTTAGGGTACAGCTAAGTGGTACAGCAGCACATGTTTAGCATACACATAAAGTTCTGGGTTCAATCACCAGCATCAAAAAAGAAAAGAGCTGAGGATTGAGCTCAGTGGTAGAGTATTTAGCAGCATGCACATGACCCTGGGTTCAATCCTCAGCACAAAAGAAATGGAAGAGGATTTTTCAATGACAGTGAATATAGACAAAAAGTCATAATTTGGCTTAATGCTGTAGTTACAGAATAGCAGTTACATTAATATTACCATAACTGCTTTGTTGTTATTTTGTTGTAATGATCTTATTACAGCCAAACACAGTGGCACATGTTACTCGGAAGTTGCAACTGGGATCACTTGAGCCCACAAGTTCAAGTCTAACCTGGGCAATATAGTAAAAAAAGGGGGGAAGGAGGCTGGAGAGATGGCTCAGAAGTTAAGAGCACTCACTCCTCTGCTCTTGCTGAAGACCCAGGTTTTGTTCCCAGCACCCACATGGTGGCTAACCCTCCATAACTCCAGTTCCAGGTGATCCAATGCCATCTTCTGTACTCCACAGGTATTGCATACATATGGTACAGTAACATACATGTAAATAAAACACTCATACACATAAAATACAATATAGTCATGTTTTTAAAAAACACTCCCATCACCACTTTTCTAATTCCTCCTATTATTCACTTATGTACTGCTAGTGGATTACACTAAATCCTGTAATCTACTCAGTCAGTTTTTAATTTAACATAGCATCCTTTTTAGCCTTTTATTAAGAAATTTTCATTATATATAAGTAGGGATAAATAGTAAAAGGGACCTCCATGAATACCAACCATATCAATAATCACCATATCACAACCAAGATTTTACTTCCTGACAATTCATCTCCAAGACCCTCACAAATTACTCTAAATCCAGATTTCAACCATAAGTGCTTTGGGAAATATCTCTAAAGACAATGTCTTTTTAAAAATGGCTCAGTGGTTAAGAACACTAGTTGCTCTTGCAGAGGACCCAGGTTTAGTACCTAGCACCCACATAGTGTCTAACAACCATCCTAACTCCAGTTCCAGGGGATCTGACACCCTCTTCTGGCTTCTGTGGGTACTGCATGACATGGGTGCACTTACATACATGCAGACAATACACTCATACATATAAAATAAAAATAAATAAAATATTTTTAAAATAATAATAATTAGGTACAGGACAACTATCTAGTAGCTAGTACTGACAGAATATTCTTAATACATTTAACAGAGAGAGTAGCAAACTTTGTTTTTCTCTTCTAAAATAGTAGTTTGCATTTGGGGGTTTGTTTGGTTTGGTTTGGGGTGTTGTTTTTGACCAGGCTTCACTATGCAGTCTAGTCTGGTCTTGAACTTACTATGTAGTCCAGGCTAGCCTCAAATTCTAGAAAACACACCTAGAGTCTAGATTCTCAAACAGGCATGAACAATACTCAGTGTCCTTGCTTCTTTTCTATTATTATAAAATGCCCTGACAAAAAGCAATTTCAGGGAGAAAGGGTTTCCATGACTTATAATTCCAGGTTACAGACCATCACTGCAGAGAAGTCAAGGCAGGAACGTGAAGCAGCTAGTCACATCCACAGTCAAGTGCAAAGACTGTGAATACATGAGTGCTTCCTATGCTCTGCTCACTTTCTCTATTCTTATACAACATTGCTGCTCACAATGACCAGGCCTTTCCACCTCAATTAATGCAATCAAGACAATCTCCCAGAAGACATACTTTACAATGTAATTTGTTCCTTTGCTTTGCTTTGATTTTTGCTTTGGTTTGGTTTTGTACAGAGTCTCACATAGCTCAGGAGGCCTTCAAAAGTCACTATTTAGCTAAGGCCAGCCTTGAATTATTAATCTTCTAGCCTCTACTTCCTGACTTCTGGAACTATAGGAATTCGGCACCACTAGAATGTAACTTAAAACCCAACTTCTTAAACTGTGGGTTCTGACCCCTTAAGAGATCATATAACTAAATGAGGAAATCTCAGTATCTCTCTCTAAGACTCTCTCTCAGCACACGTGCATATGCACACACACAGAGTAAAAGGTTTCAGAATGTAACCCTGTGGGGTTGCTTAGCAGGTAAGGGAACTTTCTGTCAAGTCTAAGGACCAGAGTTTGAGCCTTAGAAACCACATGATGGAATGAAAAAATTGACTCCAAGTTGGCCATGTGCCATGGCATGCAAGCGCACGTGCACACACACAGATAGATAAATAGATGATAAATGATTGATGTAAAAAAATATTTAGAAAGAATGCTCAGTGACCGAAAATTAATTCAAAATCAAATATATAATAAATGGAATGTATTTCTGGCAGCTCCTGTGTTACATCATATGATTTCACTGCAACTTTGGTTCTGAACACTAAGTACACACTGCACATACATGCTGTCACATCACACCATGCAATACCAATAAATATCCCCCAAAACACCTCAGCTCAGATTTGAGACTAGTGTATATTATAAATTACAATGTTTTTACTGTACATACAAAGTTTTCTGCTCTTATAGAAACATAATGGTTTAATTATAAAAATAAAGATATTTTCTTACCATCATTCCTCCGCTCATAAATTAAATTGGTATACCTTTAGATTGTATTGCATTAGAAGATTTTATTTTTTAAACTGCTATTTGAGTTGTTAACTTGAGCTTCATTAAAAATAAAAATAAGTGAATTTTGGGCTCTGATTAGGGCAGAATTTCCAACAATTTTTAAAATGGCCCTAAACATACTTCTGCCATTTTATACCACAAATTTCTACAAAGTAACATTCTCATCACTGATGATTATAAAATCAAAACACACTGAAGATGCTCTACATATGAAAATATCAAATATTCAGCCAAGATTTCGTTCTTTATATAGAAATAAACAAGCATATCAATCTCACTAGTATATAAATTTGCTTTCATCTTTAATAAATGGTGAAACTATGTACACAAAAGAATTACTTTAAAATAAATGACTTTTCAGTAAGTGTTTGATTTATACACCTATTTTATACACTTACACACACAGGGTTTCATAAAAAATTTCAAGTGTAAAGAGGCTGAAACTTAAAAAAAAAAAAAAAAAAAAAAAAAACAATAACAACAACAACTAAGTAGGCAGCCCTATTTCATGGTCTGGGCTGGGTCCCGACTCCATAAAAGGAAAAAAGTTAGGCAAGCATCCATTCATCATTCTCCATCCATTCATCATTCTCACAGTGTGACCAGCTGCTTCAAGCTTCTGCCACTTTTGTCTTCCCAGTTATGATGGCCCATACACTGAAACTGTGATCCCAACTAAACCCTTCCTTTCTTAAGTTGCTTTTGTCAGAATATTTTATCACAGTAAGAGGAAAAGTAACTTAAACATCAACACTAGGACTTCTACTAGCCCATATGTGTCATTACAGGAAGACACACAATCAAGAAAATAGTCATTATCTTGGTGATCTCGAACTTTATCAATCCAACAAAGAATCCAGGTAATTGAACAAGAATTAAGTCTGAATTTTATAAGGCACCTTTTGGTCTTGGCAGCAAATCAACAATAAACATCAATGAAGCATGCTACCACAGAAAAAAACAAGCAAACACCATGCTCAGAACTAGAGTAACTCCCAATTTTTCAAAATACAGCTATTAATTCCCACTCCTCTCTTGCTTATTATCCAGTAAGTGACAAAGATAAGACAAACCCTTTCTGGGTATAGATGTATTCAATGATCAATCTAAGATGTATAAACCAGTAGAAAGGTGATAAAAGGTATAAAAATCTCAAAATCTTTAAGTCAGTTTTTGAAGAGGTTTTCCCAACATTCAGTGTTCATCCACACATGAGATACTTGTGGATGATAGGGAATATAGATAGATAATCTATCAATATCTTGACTATCAGCTAACTACTGAGTGACATACTTTTGAGATAAAAAATAAATCACCGTCAGAATGCAAGTGGTCCAGAAAATCAAAAGCATAACACAGATTAATGTCTAGAGTCACAATGGCTGAGCCAGCATCAGCTGACTAGACAAAAGCAGCAATATCACAACCAAAGAAAAGTGTCAACAGCAACAAGGAATCACTGATAGCTCTGAAAGGAAAATCCAGTATGTTCAATCTGGTGGGAGTTCTCAAGGCTCATGCTCCATGCGACTGACTTCTCTCACCATGTGACAGATAAACTTTTGGTAGGTACCGAAAGTCTCATATATAATGAAACACAGAACCCTTTATTGTGCCCAGTTTATGATGAATATTTTCACATTTTACAGTGATGAATATAACCAACAGTAGTGCCTCTAACACAATCGAAAATCAGCCCTTACTACAATCATGTTCATGAGGAATATGTCTTAGTTAACATCTATAATTTGTTTCTATAATTTGCGAGTTTAAAGGGAGCTTCTTTAATCTGCTAGTCCACAGTTTCCTAAGTAACCAACAGCTAGCTAAGAGGCCACTGGCAACAAGCAAGATCAGAGAAATATAACAAGTTATGTCAAGGCATGTATTTAACAGAACTTATAATAAGCACAATTTTGAGCTCTACTCAGTGAAAAAGCAATCCCATCTATCACCAATCTACAAAACTGATGGAGAGTCTAAACCAATCCAGACACTAAGCACGTAATTTTTAGCTTTGACCCAAAATCATCAGTAAACAAGGCCCAGGTTTAGAGTAAGGCTTTTATGAATTGAAAACTCCAATGAGCTAGTGGTTTTGCTTTAGTCCAGGCATGTCCAACTTGCAGCCCACAGAACATAGGTGTCCCAGAACATCTATGAATGCAGCCCACCATGTTTACAGACCACAATGCCATTCACATGTCAAAAGATTTCCACTAAAGGAAGGAATGAAACAGAAAACAATGTACTCCATCTTTCAGGCAAACCAAAGTTTTTAAAACTTTGCTTTCCTCTCATAGAAGTTCTTTTCACACTCTAGTGTATGTACACACATATCTGTAACTGCAAAAGAAAGAGGCACAGAACCATTTGACCAGTCAAGATACATCTTTATACAAGCTGTTACTCTAGGGTAAGCCAGAGTTTTAAAATAAATAAATAAATAAATCTCACCCACTCCAGAGTTAGCAACCAGAGGAACATTCCTGCAGCTGTCCTTGAACCTACTTCCTGGAACTCAGTCAACAAATCCTCTTTATTAGCAGGCAATAACCTAGAGAATCACTTAATAATAGTGTCAAACATGTTTCTACTAACCCCCACTGACCTTCCCAAATGCTGGCACCACCCATACTATGACACCCTCATCTTTCTTCTTCCCAAAGTTTCTGTCAAAAATGTTAGAACTGTGAGATTTACCCTACCAGCATGGTAACAACCTAGTCCCCAGTTTCATGGGTTCTGGCAGAAGACATTGACTCCTAGGCCAAAAACAATGAACCTTATGATTTACAGTAATATCAATGGTCAAAGTATGAGCATTTTCTAGTGTACCAATTCCCACAGAGTGCAACAATGTAGACCAACAGGCATATGCAGTGGACTACTTACAAGAATTAGAGAATACAAGTCTTTTTTTATATTTTTTCTTTATTATTTTTATTCTATGTATATGAGTGTGTAAGTGCACCCATGACATGTACCCACAGAGGTCAAGGTGTTGGATTCCCTGGAACTGGAGCTATGAATGGATGTTAGCAGCGATATGGGTGCTGGGATTCAAACCCTGATCCTCTGGGAAAACAGCAAGTGTTTTTTTACTGCTGAGCCATCTCTCTAGCCCCAGAATACAAGTCTTTTGCAATGGAAAACACACATGCGAGCCTTTACTCCAGAGGGAGGGACATTACTTCTATCTTCCAAAGCTTTTCACTGTCAATTTATTTGAAAAGACAGTCAGAAACAAAGGCAATTGACGTCTTTGCTTAGCAACCTTGGAGACTACATCACTATGCCCCAATGAGAGCTCTTTATCAGGGTTATGTATTAAAAGCCTAGTACAATATCTAGTACAAACAACACAATCCAAAATAGAAGTCAATGTTATTATTCTCTACACCTCACTTTAAATATCAAAGGCTCTATTTAAAACTGACTTTAAAAACCAAGCTCAAGGGGCTGTGGAGATGGCTCAGTGGTAAAAATGCTTGCTGTGCTAGCAAGAGGACCTGAGTTCAGATTCCTAGCACCCATATAAATGGGCATGTTAACAAGGGCCTGAACCATAGTGCTGGGGAGGAGAATGAAGAAAGGATGATCACTGGGGCTTTCTGACCTCCAACCCAGATGAAAAACAGCCAACTCCAGAACCCATGTACAACCAGACTGCAAAGCACACATCCTATGGCAAGACAGGAGGTGGAGGCAGAAGAATGCTAAGCCTAGTGTATGCAGCTACAAAACCCAAGACCCTGCCTCAGATAAGACTAAAGGTAAGAACCAACACCAGAGGTTGTCCTCTGACCTCACATATGCACTGTGACCTGTATGCACCCACACCCACATACACACACCCTGAAGAAAGAAAGAAAAAATGTTTCTATCTTTAAAAAGTTTGAGGGGGTCTAGGGAGTTGACTCAAATCTGAATTTGATCCCCAGAACTCAAGCTAAAAAACCTAATGCAGTATTGTGCACCTGTAATCTCAGCAGTATTATTGCAAGACAAGGGGTGAAGATAGGAGAATAGGTCAAAAGCTCGTGGACCAGGTAGCCTAAAGTACATTGCACAGAAGAAACAAAAAACACCCTATCTCAAGAAGGTAGAAAGAGAGAGTTGTCTTCTTCCAAAAGTTGTCATCTGACCTCTACACACATGCTGGGGCAGGTACATGCCTGTGAGCATAAACGGGTGCATGCCCAGGAAATAAATAAATTTTTGAAGTCGAGTACCAGGGATGTAGCTCAGTGGTAGTTTGCCTGGCGTGCACAAGGCAATGGGCTCAAAGCCTAGCACCACACAAAAAATTATATAATAAAGGGGCTGGAGAGATGGCTCAGTGGTTAAGAGCACTGGCTGCTCTTGCAAAGGACCTGGGTTTGATTCCCAGCACCCACATGGTGGCTAAGAACTGTCTGTAACTCCAGTTCCAAGGGAGCCAATGCCCTCTTCTGACCTCCTTGCATGACATGGGTTTACTTACATGCAAGCAATACATTCATACACACAAAAATAAAAATAAATAAAATATTTTAATTATATAATATGTACATACTAAGACTGATACTATAATCAAGAATAACTGACACAGCAATTCAGAAATTCAAATTCTATGAATTTTTTGGACTCAGGCTTGATATTTGCCACACTCTCTTACTCAGTCTATGAAAGCTAAATCAAGCTGGCAAGATAGCTCTGCCAGTAACCGTGCCTGCCACCAAGCCTGACAACCTGAGTTTAATCCCCCAGGGCCCACAAGGTGGAAGGAGAGAACAGACTCTCTCAGTTTGTTCTCTGACCTCCACATGTACATTGTTGCATGCATAAGCTCACACATAGACACACATACAAAATAAAATGTAAAAAAAAAAAAAAAGTTTAAGTTAAGCCAAAAGTGAGTACTTTTGCAGTTCTACATACAGGTCACTTTTAAGTTATAACCTTCAATTTAATATTACGATCAACTTTTATTTTCTCAGTGACAGATTTTATTATTCAAAATATGTCAACAAACAGCTGATGCTTTTAAAACACAAATACCAAAAACCTGGTGTGGTAGCATATGCCTTTAATCTCCACACTAGGAAGGCAGAGGCAAGCACATCTCTGTGAGAACGAGGCCACCCTAGTCTACAAACAAGTTCCAAGTTAGCTGGGGCTAAGGGGAAACCCTGACTCAAAAAAAAAAAAAAGTTGGGGGCTGGGAAGATAGCTCAGTCAGTAAGGTGCTTGGCCTAAAAGCATGAAGATCTGAGTTCAAGTATTGATACCCTATGTGTACTGATTAGTGTTTGTCAACCTAACACAAACCAGAGTCACCTGGGAAGAGGGAACCTCATTTGAAGAATTTTGTCCATCAGATTGGCCTGTGGCCATGTCTATAGGCATTTTCTTAATTGCTAATTGATGAAGGAAGGTCTAACTCACTATAGGCACTGCCTACAGTGGTCTGTAGGTCTGGTTTGTAGAGTAGCTGAGCAGGAAGCAGTGTTCCTCTATTGGTTTCTGCTTCAAGCTCCTGCCTTGAGTTTTGACTTCCTAGAACCTGTAAGCTAAAATAAACCCCTTCCTCCTAACAGCCTAGGTTAAAAGACTTATCCTAATAAATACTCACTAAGCACCTCTTACTAGTTTCTGTAGTAACAGATGATTAGGAACTAAGCAGTCATTTTCCCAAAGAGAGACAGTAGAGGAGAAAACATGTAAACTGATCATTGACCATCTAAAAATGACTCAAAAGAGAAAAGAGTACTTCAGATCACAAAATCGAAGAAAAGAAAGCTGATTTTCAAAAGTCATCCTGATTGATCAGTGGTTCTTAAGTACAATCATCAGCAGCAGAAACCTGGGAATCTGATATGAATGAAAATTTGAAGGTTCTACTCCAGAGTCACTAAATCAGAAAGTATGGGGTAGGAATTCAGCAAACTGTGATTTGGCAAACCCTCTAAGTTACTGATACAACTAAAGTTGATTTAGGTACTCTCTAATAATTCATTAAGAGGGAACAGCCTGTGCTTAACATTATCTTTGGCCTCTATACAGTAACTGCCAGTAGCACATCTCCAAGCACTGCATAATGTCCCCTGGAGGACAGAAATCACCACTAATCAGAATCAGCAAACTTTCCTGTAAGGCACCTGGTAAAGATTTTAGGTTTTGTAGGCCATACAGTCAACTACTAGACTCTACCTTTGAAAGCAAAGGTGGCCAGAGACATGTAAACAAAAATGAGTTATTGTGTAACCAGTAAGACTATTTTCAAAGCCAAGTAGTAGCCTGTCCCTCAAGCTGTAGTCTGATGACCCCTTATCTAGACAGATTATTGAATTATAATGTCTTCAACCACTGCTACCAAGTAATTGTCTCAACTCTATCTGCATTCATCTAGTCCACTCTTAACCTATACAGGACTCTAGGCATTATCTCCATTCTATAGATTAAATAACTGAGGCCCATAAAGGTTAACGGTCTTGCTTGGAGAACCATAATCAAAACACAACAAGCTCCAGTTGGTCTGCCTAAGTGTACCTGACACTGCCCTCTACAGAGGTATAACCGAAACACTCAAATATTTTTAAAATGTGAAGTCATTAAAACCTAGAGAGAAACGTATTGGTTTTACTGAAGGCAAAAGCAATGACTATTTTAGGGGGACAGTTTCTTTTAAGGACACACTTTAACGAGAACAAAGATTATTAATGAAAAAATAATTCAGGAATGGGTCATAATTTCCCTAGATTAGGATTTACTCTCCTTTTCTGTCCTTAGATGCAAGTTTCAAGATGTGTTACAGAATCAGGTGAATGATAATAGCAGGAAATTTTGCAACGCTAATGATATGCAGATGCCATTATAATGAAGCAGTGGACAGTTACCATCTCTCTTGGTTGGTCATGTTGTATCCAGTGGCTTTGGGTAGTTTTGTATCTTTACTCTTTGAGAGGTCACATAATATCCTGCTGCAATAGTTTCGTGGTTACATCATCCCTTTATCACTAGGCAGTTTGCTTTTTATCCTAGTGTCTATCCTAGCCTACCTCATTTCCCTCCTCTGAGCTTTCCATTCCTTAATCTTAAAACAGCCAAAGAACAAAGATTCATTTTCCATAACTACCTTCAGTCCACTGGGCTGTTGACCCTGACTGTTGTTGAAAAGGAAATCTCTAGCTATCTGATGTAGGAGTCAAAGGCACTACAGGTATAATGCTTCAGATGAGCTCTCAAAGATGGACCTAATATTACCAAGGATGTCTCCTGAGGAGTTCTTTCTCAGATATCTCTACTCAGTTGCAGTCAGAATCCTTATTTTCAAGAGTCAGTGAGATGGCTTAGTGGGTGAGGGCACTTGCTGCCAAGTCTGACAGCCTAAGTTGGATCCCTAAGCACCACATGGTAGAATGGAGAACTGATTCCCACAAGTTATCCTCTGACCTCTACATGCCATGGTATGCATGCACAAGCATGCAAAAATAAATATAAAAAAAAATTTTTAAGAATTTCGAGTCAAGGGGCTAGAAAGAGTGCTCAGTGGTCAAGAGCATTGGTTGTTCTTGCCGAGGACCCAGGCTCAATTCCTAGCACCCACATGGTGGCTAACAACCATCTGTAACTCCGTTCCAGTGAATCCAACACCTTCTTCTGACCTCCATGGGCACTGCAGGACATGGGTGTACTTACATACATGCAGGCAATATACTCATACACACAGAATAAAAATAATAAATGAAACGTTAAAAAAAAAAAAGAGGGGGCTGGAGATCTGGCTCAGTGGTTAAGAGCCCTGGCTGTTCTTGTAGAAGACCTGGCTTTGAATCCCAGCACCCACATGGTGGCTAACAACCACCCATAACTCCAGTTCCAGGGGATCCAACACCCTCTTCTGTTCTCTCAGGGCACTGCACAACGTGGGTGCACTTACACACATGCACTTACACTCATACACATAAAAGAAATAATGTTTTTAAAAAGAATTTCAGGTCAAGAAACTGGAGAAGTGGCTATATGTATGTTCACCCTCATTTGTGGATCCTAACACCAAATCCTTGTATATGAGTATATATCCTGATGTAACTAATTGAAAGTAACCAGGGAGGTAAAAAGAAAGAAGGAACCTGAGAGTGAAGAACAGTGGGAGACAGGTGTTACCAAGAGAGAAACGTGTACCATGGAGGGTATTTAAACAGAAGCGGGGAGGGAGGGTTATACGAGGAACTAGGAGTTCAAGAGAGGTGGGACCATAGCAGATAGGAATTATAAGGAAGATATTTTATATGGAGAAGGCATGGAGGGATGATTAGACAGGGAGAGTGAGAGGAGATAAATAATGCCTATCTAGTATAAAAAAAAAAAAAAGAGGGAATCATATTAGTTCAACAACCTAATGACAAATTACACATACAATATCTCTACAGGAGTCTGTGTGTATAGCTTAAGGCTACATAACAAGAAACAGTGTCAGGCAGGAGAAATCTTCCTTTGAATTGTTGACCAGGGTAGACCAAAAGACTCCCAAAATTAGACAGGCTGTTGTCACAGCCCTTGATTGCTTTCCAGAACTTGAAGGTAAGACCCTACTACTGAAGACAGGACATACTTCAGACACAGGATTTGGAGTGATGGAGCTGTAACTGACTTGGAAGCCATCTCCCTGAAGGCTAGCTCTCAGCTCTGGAGAGCACGATGCAAGCAGATAAGGGAGAACATCAATTGATGGTCCAACCCCAGCTTCAAGGCCTAACCACCACACCAATGACTGGCACAGCAAACGATACTAAGCAGTAGTGACACTTTTATCTTGTGGTAATCAATAACTACCTAATTGGACTTAAAGCCCACCCAATGAGAGGAAACTCATGTGTGGTACTGTAAACCTAGCCAAATTCACATAACTGGAGAGGTCATAGATCTTAGAGAAAACCCCAGCTGGAGAGGTGATAAAGAAAACTCCAAGGCTGTCTGTCATATCCCTAGACAAATGTAATTTCTTGGTATGTGTAAAATATGAATCCTTAATTTTGCAGACAAGTATCCCAGTCATTCTCATCAAAGAAGCTTCTCTTGCAGCAGATGGTGACTATTACAGAGTTCCAGAACTGGTCACACACAGACATTGTCTGTGAAATGCTCACTCCTAGGTGATATTTCTACAATGGAACTTCTATACCTAAGGCTCATAAATACCTAAGGAGGTAAAGAGAATACTAATCCATCTTTCAACTCTCATCAATAAAGCTTCTTCATGCAAAAGAGGTCTATGAACACAAAAGGACACAAATGGCCAAAGCCATCTTATTCTCTAGAATAAGAGTCTGCAGAGTGTGGGTCCTTGGATAGGACTCGTACGTTAAACTCCACCCACCCAGAGCTCAGGGACCACTTAGGAAGAGGAGGAGGAAAGATTTTAAGAGCCAGGGAGGAGGTACATGACTATTTGAAGATAAGAGTCCTACAGGCTCCTAGGACCCTGCTCATAACCTACAGCACTGGAGTCAGCATGCACAAGAACCATGCAAACTCAAGCAGACAAAACCCAGCAGATCCCAATCTTAGTCAAAGAATTACTGGCAGCTAATTACTGCTGAATGAGGAACAGCTGATCTCCTTGAAGGGCCTATTGATAGGCTGACTACACCTCAGTGGATAAACTTGCATTGAGGGACTGCATCTGAGGACACTAACTTGACATGACAGGCCCTCACACAAATGACAGAATGTATGAAATCCAGTAGGGAGGCGGGGAGGCTATGGGCAGTTGCCAATGGGGAAGGAGGTATATAAAGTTCATTAAGATATTCTGTATGAAATACAGAATTCAGGTCAAGATGCTGGAGAGGTGGGTCAGCAGTTAAGCTCTTCCAAAGGTCCAGGGTTCAGTTCTCAGCACCCACATGGCAGCTAACAACCATTTGTAACTCCAGTTCCAGGGAATTTGATGCCCTCTTCTAACCTCCTAGGGCACTGCATGCATCGGTGCAGTTATATACATGAGGGCAAAACACTCATACACATAAAATAAAAGTAAGTTTTTTTAATGTCAAAAAAAAAAAAGAATTTCAGGACAACCCAGTAGGAAGCCACGGGTTTACCTAAGTATTATGTATTATACACACACAAGGATGAGTGTGAGCTTCTGAAGGAGAGGCTGTACTAAGAAAAACTTTTATCTTGATGCTGTCCACAGTAAATACTTAAGGCCTGAATGCCATAAGTCTCAACCTCAACTATTTACCTGTTACTATAGCAAGAAACCAAACTCAGACAACAAGTAAACAATATTCCAGTAAGTCTTTATTTACAAAAACATCCAGCCAGCCTACAAAATATAGTTTGCTAGCCCCTAACCTACACAGTCTATAAAACTAGTCAGGCAAACAACTGACATCAACTCAACCATGCTCAGCAAATATAGACTCTACGTTCATTCCACCGTTTTTAACCACTTGTGGAGTTAAGGTGGCATAGCATTAAATAGTAGACCAGGAATAATCAGAAAAAAAGTACCAGCTTTCTCCTCCTTCCTTCCCATGTGTCTTCTACATGCCAGACACTTTATTTTGAGATATTATCTTATTTTGCTACTCAGGCTGGTCTTGAACTCTTGAGCTCAAGTAACAGATCCTCAGCTTCAACTACACTGAGTAGCTGGGACTACAGATGTGCCACCCTAGTTTGTTAATTTATTTTACAAAAAAATTTTCCTCATTTGGAGAAATTTCTAAATGGCAGGCTTATTTTCCTTAAGAATTCCAAACTAGCTGACAAATTACACATAAGTTTATATGTGTTAACTCGTTTTTCATATGGGGAAACTGAAGCACAGCAGTATGAAGTAACTGTCAAAGATCACAAGATGAATGAGTGGCGGAACTTTAATTTAAATCAAGTGGTATAACTTCCAAAGTCATATCCTTAACTACATATTATTTTATTCTATATGCCAAGCTTTATTTTCTCAACAACCTACAATTCAAATATTAAAACAGTATAATTTGTCCCTCTAATAAATATTGAAGAGAAAGAAAACAAAGAACAAAAGTTAACAAGACTACCACACCATCCTACTCAACCTCCTGCAAAAGGTAACCTCTCAGCAGCTAAATATGCCCCCTGGATACGCACTTTTATCCCTAATCCACACCATCACAAAGAATATCATTTTTTTTGTAGAAGATATCAGTATCAAACTGAAAAGAGAATCAAGTATCATTTAGAAAGGGAAAATGTTAAAAAAGTGTGGCATACCTTCATGCAACTTACCAGAGAGCAGTGTCATAGAAGACTATGCCTCAAAGGAGCAAAAAAAAGGCAAATGAAACCTTAACTGTATACAGGTGATAGTCCAATGTTAGGAAGCTCAGAAAGCAAAGCTAACTAGGAAGGAATGGAAAAATAAAGGCACAATTGTGTGGTACAAGAAATATAACATAAGGTAACATCAAAATCAATGCCAAATTTGAAAAGAAAAAGATTCTGAATCTTTCTGAACTCAGAATACTTTTTAGAAGGGCAGACAGGATTCTGTTTCTGAGAAAGTCTGACAGAGCACTTGACTACTAGTCAGGGCTATTTTGTTTTTTTTCATTTGAGTAACGACCCCTATCTAAGTCACTAGTGACAGAAAAATGTAAACAGGAAAATACTAAGAGCAATTTGTGAGACTGATCTAAAGAGTTATTCCTTTTTATTCCCAAAGACAAAACATATGTAATAAAAGTCTTCTTAAAGGAAAAACAAACTAACATGACATTAATCAAAGGTTAAAAGACATGGAAGTCTTTTGTTTCTTTCAACAAAAGTAAGAAGTAATTAATATTATTGGAATTATTTGACAGCAACTAGAAGTATTTGGGTAACTACTCTCACACCTGTAAGCAAACCAAACAGTCTCAAAAGTCTGCTTAATAATATGATTTTTGTAAAGAGAAATATATATAAAAAGAAAAAAATCAAGAATTCTACAATTACTGAAAGTATAACAACTCACTTATATTCCTAATACATGGAAAGCTGAGGTAGGAGGATTGGCTTTAGTTTAAGGCCAGAAGGTCAACCGGGGGTAGGTGTGATATGCTGTCTCAAAGAAAAAAATTACACTTACTAAAAGAATAAGGAACAAAATGTAGACCTTTCATTTGAATGTATCTCTTTGTTATAGAAGCATTAGGCAGGGAAAGGAGCCTGTTTTTTAACTCAGAATAGCCCTTCACCCCCACTTGGCTCCAGCCAGCCAGAACTATAGGTATATTATTCTACTCACTCCTTTACCAGTACATATTATGCAAACAGTATGGACACTTTTGGTAAAATATTCCAAATTCTAAATTCACTAGCTGAGAGTTAAATTTAAAAATAACTAATAAAACTGGGTGTGGTGACTCACATTTACAATTTCAGCACTAAGGTGGCTGAAGCAGGAGGATTTTGAATATGAAGCCAGACTGGCTGAACTTACATAAAGACATAACATTTATACACATCAAAAAAAAACAAAACAAAACAAAACAAAAGATGAAAAATTGTGAAGAAGGAAGTGGTAATGGCTCCACCACAATATATTTGGTGCCATTGACATGCATACTTAAAGTGCTTAATATGGCAAGTATAGGTTACATTTTTTTCATGGTTAATTTTTTTTAAAATATTTTATTTATTATTTTCTATTTTATGTGTACAAGTGTACTGCCTGCATGTATGTAAGTGCACCTGTGTCCTGCAATGCCCTCAGAGGTCAGAAGAGGACACCAGATCCCTTGGAACTAGAGTTATAGACAATTGTTTGCCATCACATCAGTGCTGGGAATGAAATTTGGGTCCTCCGCAAAAGCAGCCAGTGCTCTTAACTTCTGAGCCATTTCTCCAGCCCCATGATTAAATTTTTTAACTGAGAATAGTGCAGAGAAAGGATTCTGTTTTCAGTACTTCGAATCAAACCCAAAGCCTTATTCGTATTAGGTAAGCACTCAGGAATTAGAAGACACTTTGTTTTGTTACAAGTTCGCCCATCCACAGTGTCCCTATCCTACCCCATTAGGTGTGAGTTATATTCTATTTACGACTTTGCTCCCTTTCACTAATTTCAACAGAAGTATTTTCTCTTGAGCTGAAATAGTCAAAAATACAAAATCCTTTCTCAAAAGATTTTTCATACTTAGGCATTATACTTATAATCTATTATCCAGCAATGATCACAATCAGACTTATTTTTCCCAAGAGGAAGTGGAGAAGTTTTAGAAAGGCTTCTTTATTGCGTTGTTATTTGGACAAATAAAGAGAAATATTAGAAAACATAATACTCAAATGCATATAGATTTCATGGGGGCACTACACAACACAGGTGCACTTACATCCAAGCAGGGAATACCTCATACAAAAAAATAATAAGATGTCAAGAAAAAAAGATTTAAACTCAGTTTTTTTTTAACTTCAATAAGCTTTACCTGGTTGGATGAACTAACAATTTCTCATTGGAACTTCTTTAATTAGACTTTTTCGTAACATACAAAAATAATGGTTTTTATTTGGACTTTTTCATACATATTTTTCATTGTACTTTGCCCATATTCCCTCCCCAGCACGAATTTGTCTCTCCTTCCCTTCTCTTTCTGGTCCCTTTCTATCACACAAATAGTCCTTCTTTCATGTCAGTACATGTGTGCATATATAAATGTGTGTCTATCTATACATACATAGATACATACATACATATATGTTCCTGATTCTAGATTCCAGATATGTGAGAAACACAATATTTATGTTTCTGAGTCTGGCTTATTTTGTTCAACAAGATGATCACCTATAAAGGACTTGATTTCATTCTTCTCAAAGATGAATAAGACTCCACTGTATATAACACATTTCTTCACTATTCATATATTAAACTATTCATAAGTATCACTCGTGTCATATCTCAGCCATCATGAATAGCAACAATGAACAAAGATGTACAAGTATTTTCATTAAAAATTATGTCCTTTATACAAAAACACACTGACTTCTCATATTATTATTGAGTCTTACAAGTCTATGAAATAAAATACAATTTTTACTAGATTCACTTTCAGAAGGGAGAGGATGATTTATTCACATAGAATAAACTAAGACTCTACATGCCAGGGCTTTTGCTTGTAGGTATGTTGTATGTATTCACACACTTGTGCATTTGTGGGTATGTATATGGTTCAGGGAGGATATCCAGGGCCTTACATATGGTAGGCAGTGCTCTACCACTGAGGTAGCTACATTTCCCACCCAAATCTTGAGGTATCTTTACAATAAATTTCTTGATTTTTTTTTTTTTTTTTTGGTCTTTTTGAGACAGGATTTTCCTATCATTTCAGCTGGCCTTGAACTTACAGAGATTCGCCTGCCTCTGCCTCCCAAGTGCTGAGATTAAAGGCATGCATCACCACACCTAGCAAATGCTTCTTTTTAAATGTTAATCACACAAGATAAAAGTAAAACACACAACATAAAAGACTTCAACAATTCTAAAGTAAGACCACAAATAAAAAAATGATGTGGTATTTTAATTTATAAGAGGATCACAGCTTCCCAAACACAAAAGTTTAGTGTACTTAAAGTATATAGTCCTCTAAATAAAGTTTTATCATGAGTAGTATTTTCTTCTATTTGACAATATGAGATTAAATCATAAATCTTACCATTTGGCAAACTGTTCACAGCAAATGTCATCGTTTTTGTCTTCCATTTATCAACAACATGCACAGTATGTCATTGGCCTATAAGATCCAATACAATTCTAATAAGAGAACTCTTTGAATAGAAATGTAGATCAATGGTAGCCTAGCATGCTCAAGGCCCTAGGAATCATCCCCAGCTACAGCAAAAGTAAAGATATTAAAAATGTTTTAAGGACAGAGAAAGAATGGAAGAGAAAAAAATAACCGTAAATTAATAATGTGATCAAAATGATCATTCTGATTTCCAAACGAACTCTTCGTGCTCCTCAAAAAATGTTAGGTCTCCCTCTGAGAACAAGGACCTTCAATTTCCAGTCCTTTAGCCAATATAAGATTAATAGCCAAGTGTGGTGGCACACACTCCTGTAACCCCAGGAATCTAGAGACTCTAGAGGTGGAAGCTGGAGGATGAAGAATCAAAGATGGCCTGAAAAACACCTCTCTCTCTCTCTCTCTGTCTCTCTCTCTCTCTCTCTCACACACACACACACACACACACACAAAGCAAAACCCTGCCTCAAAATAACAAAGACTGGCAGTTAAGTATAGTGACTCAGAAATAGGAAAGCAGCTATAAGTTATTAGAGGTTTTAAAAAGAAGTTCATAAAATTAAGTTGTAATTATATTAGGACTAGAGTAAGCTGCACTATTTATTGCTGTCCTTAGTCTTTCTCATCAGAACACATACTGGATAAACACCTAATAAGTGGGCCTGGTGGTTCACAGTTGCAATTCCAGTACTATGGGAAGCTAAGCAGGAAGACTGTTGAGTCTGATGCCAATCTGAAATACATAGGGAGAGACTGTCTCAGAAAGATAAGACCTCAGGCCATTCCTGACCCTAAAACATCAAACCGTTCTCTTAAGAACCCACCTGTCTGAGTTTGTAGCCTGTAGTTTAATCAAAATGTAGCTAGATAAGAATATTTCTGGTGTATCATACATTACAGAAAAGACAAAGAGCAAGCTCTTGAAAAAGGTCATCAGAGTACTCAGTGAAAAGGTAATGCCTAAAGAGATTATACAGTGTCATAGAAAAGTCTGGCTACCTGTGTCAGAATATACACACACTAAAAGGTGCGTCTCTATGTGACAAAAATTGTATCAAAAGAGAAAGACTGACAGAGAATTATTTCTAACTTCAAGTGTTTCCAGATGCATACACCTCTATTTTTAGGGGGTCTTCCTAAGAAAATAACCTTTACTTATCCTTAAAATTAACTCCTAAAGGAAGGACACCCAGCAACAATTCAAGACTGTAGGTGAGGGAAATCTGCAAATATGAACTGGTTATTAAGTCGGTGAATTCACTGCAGAGATACAGTAGAACATAAAGCCTATCTGCCTCCTCATCTTCCACCTCCAAAGATTCCAATCAGCATTCAAACTCTAGACTATTTACTCCTCTTTGAAAAGGACCACAAAGATAATACACCACACCCATACAAAACACCCCATAATTAACCCCATTTTTCTATAAATTCCTCATAAAACCGAGGAAGAGTCCTCATATATAGTTATCCACAAATTACATCACCCCCCAGCCTAAAATCACATTCAACCCCACTTAATACATTCTACACACACCCAATGAAGTCTATGAAATACATGTCCCCCCACGGCTCACAACACACACACACACACACACACAGCCACGAACGGTAGAAAAACATCATCTACAACCACAGCGGTACTCAAAGGAACGCTGGAGAGAGGCCACCGCACAGGGACTCGGAACCCGCCAAGTTGGAGGTGGGAAGGCGGCGGGAGGACAGCGGAGTCAGACACTTTACCTGAAAATCCGCCAGGATCATCTCCCGGTCCATGTTGGACGCCATGGCGGCAGCCGACCTCCGAGGCTCCAGGAACGAAGCGCGCACCTGGGAGTGAGACGGCGCCTCCTGCGGCCGCGGCCGCCGCCGCCACCGGGCGCCTAGGGGCTGGCGGGAGAGGCGGCTGGAGGGCCGGCGGGGCGGGCGGGGCAGCGCGGGAGGCTAGGTACTCATGCACTCGGTAACCTTCAGCCGCCACGGCCGCCTGCCGGCGCCCCGCGGAGCCCTCGCCTCAGCCGCCGGGACAGGGAGGTAGGTCTCGATGCCAGGCCGGTGTTCCCGTCGCCGGCCGGGAGGAGGACAGCTTGCGACTGCGCGCGCTCGGCTCCCTTTAGCCGCCGCAAGCCCGGCGGGGGCGGGGAAAGCGAGCGAACTAGCAGGCGGGCCAACGCCACAGCCGCCTCCGCCTCCTCCGCTTCCTCCCAAGCCGCCGCCTCCGCCCCTGGTTGGCCAGCGCCAGAGCTGTCGCACATTTTGCCTGTCATCGAGGTCGCAAAGCGCTGCTTTGCGGCTGACACGTGACTGCTCTCCTGTCAAGCGCTAGTCGCGCGACTACCGGGCGGGGACGCCAGCGCAGGCGGCTGGGACACTGATCTGTGTCCGCAGAGCTGGAGGACCCGCAACAGGTTATTCCGGTTTCGGTTGAAGCCTAAGCCTTGGGGGGCCGCCTCCCCCTGGCCGCCGGAGGAATCTGATTCTGCGCCTCAGGTAGTTTAGTCACACGCTGAGCACATCCAGCCTCAAGCCAGCTCAGGACACTCCAAACCCGCCTGAGGAGCAGAATTTCACGAAGTTTTAGCAAAATACAACTCAGTATACGGTCACTCACGGCCAAAAAGCCGCTTACACGTGGCTATCCCCTGTCCCAAGCCCCCAATTGCTGAATTTGCATCCTCAGATCCAGACACACTGAGGTACCCACGCTTAACACATACAAAAGCCAAGAGAGGGAGACCAGACCTCAAAAGGATCCTGGACACTTCTAATTGACATTTAAGAAAAATAGAAACATCTCTACTGCTATACTATCTACATTTTTAGAGCTGAGATATAAATGGGGAAAACGTGAGTACACTTGAATAGAGTGTATTTTTAAAATACTTTTATAAGTAAAACTATGTTAGAATATTAACAGAATTTTTCAGTACTAACAAAATTTCAGAATTGCTGAAATTTTTAACTTATGATCAGAAATTAACAGCCTCTGTACCTCAAACAGTCAAAAGCTTTGAACTATATGACAGCTTGGAACTGCCACCCGGACTAAAGGAAGGGTGATAGAACCTTGATTTCAGGAGAATGGGATCTTCTAGCCTTTAAAAAGGCACGTACATATCAAAACTTTCTAGAGAAACTACGGAAAAACCCTAAAAATGTTAAGATTCCATACCGAGCATGATGGCTCACACCTTGAATCCCAGCCCTTGGGAGACAGAGGCAGGTGGATCTCTGTGAGAGTCAGGCCAGCCTGGTCTACATAGTATCAGGCAGGCTGAACCTAGGGAGGCCCTGTCAAAACAAAAAAGTTAAGATTTCCAACAGCAAAATGGAAACTAATAAAATCACCAAGTAGAATCAAGGCCTAAGCTTGTTTTGAAACAAGGTCTCACTATGTAGCACTGGCTGGCATGGAGCTCACTATGTAGACCAGGCTGACCTCGAATTCACAGTCTGTGAATTCTCTGTCTCTTGAGTACTGACTAAAGTCATGTGCCACTATGCCTGGCCAAGGCCTAAGCTTTTTAAACTGGGAAGAGATTCATCAAAAACTAGAAAATTTGAATTGAATGTTCAGTCCCTGTGAATGTAAGGAAGTATGCTATGTTATTTTAAGATCTTGATTTGCTAGAAGGGAGGTCAGTAGTAAAGCACTTGCCTAGCATGTACAAGGACTTGGTTACATCCCGAGAACAACAACAAAAAATCTAGTTGTATTCTGTGGTTTTCTTAAATGAAAACAGTTTAACCTACAATTCTATGGTAACCTGCATTTTAATGTGCAGAATTAGCTAACCAATCAAGTTCTACTCCTGAGCACTATTATAAGGCCAAAGAACATGTGGCTACAGAGGTCATAGACCCTCAGGGAGAACCTACTACTAATATTTTGCTAAATAAATATAATATTAAAATGAATCCTGATGACATTCCTATACCTATAGATTAGTGCAACCCTCAACCCTCAGCAGAGAAGCTTCTTGTAGTAGAAGTCAATTAACACAGAGACTCACAACTAGTCAGAATATGAGACTGCAGAAAATAAGCGACAACACAGCAAGCCAGCACTAAGGTGGCAGAGACAGGCATATCTCTGTGACTGGAGGCCAAGCTGGTGTACATAGTCCTAGGCCAGCTGGCATTACAAGTGTGGAGGAGAGGGAGAGAGAGAGAGAGAAAGAGAGAGAGAGAGAGAGAGAGAGAGAGAGAGAGAGAGAGAGAGAGAGAGAGACTGATTCTGCAGAGTGGTCAGCCCTAAAAGGGACATCAGTATCACACTCCTTCCCAAAAAACTCAGGAAATTTTGAGGAAGAAGGAGCAAAAAGATTGTAAGAGCCAGAAGTGGTAGATTAATATAAGGAAAGTATTTTCTAAACAGCAGGGCAGTTGTACATATACATTAACAGCATGCACAAGACCAATGAAAGACCAGACAAAATCTCAGCATGCTATGGAAAAGTGGGCACGAAGCTCCATCCCTAGCTGAGGAGCTGCTGACATTTGATAGTTGCTGGAAGAGGGTCAGTTTCCTTTAAGGGTGGAACCCCCCATATCCCTTAGGTAAACCACACTCCCGGGCAGATTCCATACCCAAGATTATTTGAACAATACAAATTGGACTGAAGGAGAAAAATAAAAAGGAACAGAAAGTTGGGTGGATAAGAGATAGGGGAGGATTTGCAAGGAGATGAGGAAGGAAATATGACCAGAATACATTACATAAAATTCTCAAAGAATTAATAAATATTTATATAAAAGAAATAGAACCCTCTATGCTCAATATGATGGCCCATTTAATCCCAGCACTTGGGAGGCAGAGGCAGGAAGATCTTTGTGAATTTCCAGGCCAGCTGGGGCTACAAGGAGACCCTGTTTCAAAAAAGAGAAAGAAAGAAAGAAAAAAAAGAAAGAAAGGGAGCCCACAGTAGTTAGATGAAACAAAATGTCTTCTTTATGGGCTTTTAAAATATTTTATTATTTTATTTTATGTGTATTACTGTATTGCCTGTATATATGTAAGTGCATCCATGTTGTGTAATGTCCATAGAGGACAACAGGTCAGAAGAGGGCATTGGGATCCCCTGGAACTGGAGTTAAGAATGGTTGTTAGCAGCCATGTGGGTACAGAGAACCAAACTGAGGTCCTCTGTAAGAGCAGCCAGTGCTCTTAACTGCTGAGCCACCTCTCCAGCCCCCCAAATGTCTTCTTTTAACTGCTGATCTTAAAGGGAGATACTCTAAAATAGGCATAAAAATGAATCATGAGGCACAGCACAATACCAACCATATAAATGAGGCAATTCAGTTACCTGTTTCCTCAGAACAAGGTAGGTGAATAATTGTTCCTAGTTATGTAGCCAAGATTAATGTAACCCTGAAAAATAGGTTTTTTTCTCTGTAGGACATAGGTGGCCACCTCAGAAGTCATTCAAACACTGCGGATCCCTGGATCCCTACCTTCTCTCCATCTTGGAATTAAAACAATGTCCTTGACAGTCAGATATGATTTTTAGGACTGTTTTCCCAAATAATTAGCTATAGTAGTTTGGAAGAGTCACTCAAATATTACTGACTCTAACTTTTGACAAGATTATTTCAGGAGGTAAGAAAACAAAATATATAAAATTAGCATAATAAATTTCATAGTGTTTCTAAGTTTGAGATGTAATTTGCCCCTTGACTAAACCTCTGCAAATCTTTTTCTTTTAATCTTTGACATGAAACTTAACAAAGTGATTTTGAATGCTGAGTGACACCATGCATATGAAACTCCTTATAACCTTTAAACCCTCCTAATGTATTCAGTATGCTAACTCCTATATGCTTCTTTCAAGACCGCCTCTTGCATTGCATATAAGCAACAAGCATTTCTGCCCTTTTTTGTTCTAAGGCCTTTAGTGCCTTAACCAGCACAATTTAGTGTTCTGGCAAATTCTGTCCATTTTTGTCTGTAATTGTTTCTTCTACAAATGCTTTACCTCCTCCCAAAGACTGAAAGTTCCTTGACAATTATAACCCATTTCATCTAGAGTGTTTTCATATTCACCATAGAATATAAAATCTTGGGCACATATCAGTAATTTTAATGTATTCACTGTTTGTTTGTTTTGAGACAGGGTCTCAATGTGGCCCCAGCTGACCTGGAACTCCATATGTGGACCAGGCTGGCCTCTGAGATACCACTGCCTACACCTCCCTAGAGTTAGCATGAAAGGAGTGCACCACTTCACCCAGCTGAATGTATTTTTATTGTGTCTACACTGTAAAAGTATATTATAAACCTTATTTAATCTTCACAGCCACCACTTTATAGAATAAAAGTTGCCCTAGGAGGTTAAGAAATTGCTCAAGGTCATTCTACAAAGTGAAAAACTGAGGCTTTAAGGTTAGGGCAAAACCAGTGCTCTTTCTACTGGTGAGAGGGGTTCACCCCTTTAATCCCAGCACTGGGGAGGCAGAGGCAGTGGATCTCTGTGAGATCAAGACCAGGCTGGACTTCAGGCCAGCTGGGGCTACAGGAAGATCCTGTCCCCCCAAAATTAATTCATCAAAAATAAAAATTTTAAAACACAGATCTTCTAGAGCTCTTTTATCTTTCTATTATACTTTTAAATTAATTTTTATTTCATTTCAAGGATAAATAATAAGGTTATTTGTATTATTATTTATTTTATTAAATTTTTACTTGAAATGATTTTGGATTTATAAGCTCCAATAACATTCCCAGCTTCTGACACTTTTCTTCCCAATCAAGAGCATTAAGCATAGTTTTTCATTTTTGCTTTTGGTTGTCTGTTTGTTCTTGGTGTTTTGGTTTTGCTGTGGTTTCTTTTTTAATATTTTATTTTCATTTTATGTGTATGAGTGTTTTGCCTGCATGTGTGTAAGTGCATCACATGCATACAATGTCCATGGAGGCCAGGAGAGGGCATTAGAGACCCTAGAATTGGATTTACCAACAGTTGTTGACTACTGTGTGGGTACTGGGAACTGAAACCAGTACCTCTGTGAGAACAGCCACTGCTCTTAACTGCTGAGTCCTCTCTCCAGTCCCTTAAATCCCTATTGTAGGTTATCAAGCATGTACTTTATCCAATAATTTGAAGAGTGTAGTCCCAGAATCTTTTTAAAATTTTTTATCTTTATGTATGTATGTTTTGCCTGCATCGATGTAAACTACCTGCATGCTTGATGCCCATAGAGTCCAAAAGAGGGGACAGATCCCCCAGAACTATAGTTACAGGCAGTTGTGAGTCACCGTGTATGAGTGCTGGGAACCAAACCCAGGTCCTCCACAAGAGCAGCAAGTGCCTTAATCACTGATTCTTCGCTCTAGACCCATGATCCTAGACTTCTAAGTAGTGAAAAACTCTTATGATTTATAGCCCAAGATCTGAATTCAAATCCTGTGTCCACTACTTGCTGACTTTAAATCACAGTCTCTTAATTCCTTCACCAAAAACAGGAATAATTATCATGTTTACTTCATGAAATTGTAAAACCTAAAGATTGAGTGTCACTAGGCATGGTGGCACAGGCCTATAATCCTATACTCTGAAGGCAGAAGCAGGCAGAGCTCTGTTGAGTTCAAGGCCAGCTTAATCTACACAGTGAGTTTCAAGTGGGCTGGGGCCACAAGAGACCTCATCAAAAAAGAAAAAGATGTGTGTATGTCATATTTAATAACCATAGAACACTGCAAATACTAATTATTGCTGCTATGTGTAAGCTTTTGAATTGCTTACGGAGTTTGTTTTTGCTTTTTTTCACTTTTTAAGCAGTTTTTGAAAGAAATTACATGAATACCTGTTTGAAAAGCCTGATGAGTCTCAGAAATAAAATACCAAAGTCACAAGTCTTAAGTGATAAAAAGGCCCCCTAGGGGGCCACCTCTCTTTATCTATAAATTCAACAAAGAGGAAGATAACACCAAGTTTAGAACATGTAGTTACCTTATCCACATTTCTCAAAGCTAATCATTTAGAATCTGGTCATTGACTCAAGAATCAATGTGGAGAAATGGTGAAATAATTTGGGTAAATCATATGTGTAACTATTATTTTTACTTTTTGTGTGTATGAGTGTATTGCCTGCACATATGTGTAAATGCACCCGTGTCATGCAATGCCTGAGGGTCCAAAGAAGGTGGATCCCATGGAACTGGAGGTGGTTGTTAGCTACCATATGGGTGCTGGGACTAGAATCTGGGTCTTCTGCAAGAGCAGTCAGTACTCTTAACAGCTGAGCTATCTCTCCAGCCTCCAAATGTGTACATTATAAAAACTGATTATGAACTACTAAAGAAAAAGATTTCCATGACTCCGCTATAAAGGTTGTCTTTCCGCATCTGAGGGATGTATCATAACTATGTTAAAAGAGAAACTATGGGGCTGGATTGATGGTTCAGTGGTTAAGAACCCTGATGACTCTTGCAGGGTACCAGGGTTTGGGTCAAAAAATCCACATGGTGGTTAACAATTGTTGTTGATTCCAGTTCCAGGGGATCCAATGCCTTTGTTTGATCTCTGTATGGATTGCACACAGCTATATGCAGGCAAAACACTAATACAATAAAATAAAAATAAGTACTAAAAAAATGTTGGAGGGCTTGAGAGATAGCTGTGCAGTTAAGAGCAGTGGTTGCTCTTGCAGAGGACCAGGTTTCAATTACCAGCACCCACATGGCGGTTAACAACTGTCCTTAACTCCAGATCCAGGGGATTCAATGCCTTCTGACTTCTGCTGACACTGCAGGACATAGGTACACTTACACACATGCAGGCAATACGCTCATACACATAAAATAAAAATAAAATATTTTAAAAATTATAATTTCTTTCAAATTTAAAAAATTATTTTATTATTTTCATTTTATGTGTATGAATGTATTACCTGCATGTGTGTAAGTGTACCCATGTCCTGCAGTGCCAGCGGAGGTCAGAAGAGGGCATCAGATCCCTGGAACTGAAGTTGGTTAGCAACTATGTGGGTGCTGGTAATCCAATCCTGGTCTTTTGCAAGAGCAGCCACTGCTCTTAACTGCTGAGCTATGGCTCCAGTCCCAAGAAACTATAACTTTTAATGTAATAGATTATCTAACTGACTCTTTCTCATGCCCCATGTTAAGGTACAAACTTACTGAGGTCAGAGTTACTCTTAAATACATTTCAGAAACTAGCCCTCACAAAATATATTTTTCATTTGGGCATGGCATATTCCTATAATCACAGAACTAGGGAGTCTAAAGCAGAAAGAATTCACAGGATAAAAATAGGGAAGGAAAGAGGGATATAGATAGAGAAGAAATTAGGAAAGGAGAAGGGAGGACAGAAGTAAGAGAGGGAGGGAAAGAGATTTTTATTGGTCGTACTTGGTAATGCTTACTTAAGCTCTCTGAACTAGACAGAACCTTTGTGCTGCCAGTTCTGGTCTACATGAATAGCAAAGAGAGCTTTAAGACACCAGCAAAACCAAAACCACAAAAAAAAAAATGAAAATTCTTTAAGGAATTTAATGGTTCCCAATACTGACATAGGGCAGTTCACAACTGTCTGTAACTCCAGCTCCAGGGAATCTGATGCTCTCTTCTGGCCACCATGAGTGCCTACACACACGTGCATAATACAAATACATACATATAAATAAAAATAATCTAAAAATATTTTTAATTTTTAAATTTTATGTGTATGACTGCATGTGTGTAAGTGCACCAAATGTGTGCGATGCCCAAAGAAACCAGCAGAGGGCGTTGTATTCCTTGGGGTTGGAGTTACAGGTGGTTGTGAGCTGATGGGGAAGTGTGGGGTGATGGGAACTGAACCCAGATCTATTGCAAGAGCATCCAGTGATCTAACCCACTGAGCTATCTCTGTAGCCCCAGAATTTAACATTTTAACAAAACTGAAGTTGTCATCATGGGAAAAGCAGAACTTGGTTGGGCATTATTACTTCCATTTGTGGGCTCTGCATCATTTTTATATTTATTTACATATTAATTGTGAGTGGCGGGTCATCACAATCTTTAGTGTCTAAGACCTCCAAAACTCTTAATGCCGTAGGATGTGGTGGTGAACACTTGGTAATCCAGTCACTCCAGGCTGATGCAGGAGATTACAAGTACTAGGCCAGTCTGAGCAACGTAAGGAGTTCTGTGCTAGCCTGGGCTACTGAGAGACCCTGTCCCAAACACAACAAAAACATCTTAACTCATAAGCTTTCTTTACTCATATATTCTACAATAGTTTTGTTTTCATGAAGATATAACATATGTATACATATATTTTACATAATAGATTCAATATTCTTTCTCATTACCATATTTTCTTTAGGCAAGAAGTCATTTAATGCCAGAAAACAAACTTTGTAAATGGAACTAATGCCAGTTATTGCTTGTGGGCCAATAGTGATGTTCTATCATAACTTCCGGCTATATAAAAAATTTATAGTTCCCAGAATAATCAAAATTACATTATTATTTATTGCTGGCATATGGAGAATCCTAAATTCTGTATTTTTACATGTCTAGGAGCTGGAAATGTACCTCAGTGGTTAAGAGCACTGGTTATTCTTGTAGTGGGTCAGGGTTGGTTTTCCTGCACCCACATGGCAGTTAATAATCACTGGTAACTCCAGTTCCAGAGGATCCAATGCCCTCTTCTTGCCTCTGTGAGCATTGCATACACAGGTGCACTTACATGCAGGCAAACACACACACAAAATAAAAATAAATTTAAAATTACTGTGTTTGTTTGAGACAAGATTTCATTATGTAGCTCTAACTGGCCTGGAACTGGATATGTAGACCAGGCTGGACTCAAACTCACAGAAATCTGCCTGCCTCTGAGAGTGCTAGGATTAAAGGCCAACATACCTGACTAAAATATCTTTTTTTTCATTTATTTTATGTTTATGACTG
Source organism: Eospalax fontanierii (assembly GCA_035773235.1). Classification (NCBI taxonomy): domain Eukaryota; kingdom Metazoa; phylum Chordata; class Mammalia; order Rodentia; family Spalacidae; genus Eospalax; species Eospalax fontanierii. The sequence goes on along the minus strand of CM069553.1, from coordinate 38,778,150 downwards.
TTTTGCCTGCATTTATGTAAGTGCATCATACGCAATGCAGCGCCTACAATCAGAAGGAGTGTTGGATCCCTTGAAACTCGAGGTGTAGGCAGTTGTTAGCTGCCCGGTGGGTGCTGGGAACCAAATTCCAGTCCTCTACAGGAGCACCCTGTGCTCTTAACTACTAAGCCATCTCTCCAACCCCTCTAATTATATGTTTTTAAATGAGTTAATTTTGTTGTAGTTACTTAATTCACAATATTCAGCATTCGTTACCTCAGCAAAGAGCTTTGGTTCTTTTTTTCCCCCCTCAACAATTCAAAGAAACACTATCAGACTCTGTAGTTTCAACTTTTCCTAACAGCCAAACCTGCGCTAGATGCGGGTCTAGGTGTTCCTGGTGTGTTTTAATACTTTGTTTACTTCAAGAAACTGGGTACAGATAGATGTTCCTTGAGGATATATGTGGGAGAGGCTGGTTTTAATTAGACTACTTGTCATTTCGTGCTTGGTTTCATTTTGACCACTGGGATGCATCATGAAGCCATGCTGAATAGTTTTTAAAGCGTAAAAGAATAGAAAACAGTAATGTTACATACCTAAACGAGGACGTTAAAAGTTCAGAAAATCGGTGATGATTGAAGAAAATAAATGATCTGGGTAGATACCATCCTCCCCACTTCCTCCTAAAACAATCAAGCTTCCATCTAAGTAGTGAAATTCGGCATCAGAGGCTTTGCTAGAAAACACTTCTACGACTTATTTTGTTTAGTTTTTAAATTAACTGCTCTTCTCCCTGTCCTTCAAGAACAGAAAAATTCACTTGTACTAGACTCTGGATTTAGGAGTTGGTCACGGTTTCTCGTATTTTTGCGTTATCGCACAACTCAGATTACCATAGACTTTCGTTTTTTGTAGTGCTGTCACTCGGGCCACCTATGTGGTCCTGGGCGAGGATGTGACAGGTGCCAAGGCGGAGGCTGAGCGGAGGAGCCCGAATCCGCACAGCGCGCGCCAGGAGGAGCCGGCAGCCGCAGACCAGGCCGCTGGAACTTCGCGAGCCTGGCCAGGGAGCGCGGAGGTGGGCTGAGCGGCCCCGCAGGGATAGCAGGGGGCTCGGTTTGCGCCAGCTCGCCCTCCGCTGGCCGGCAAAGCACCACGGGGCCGCTAAGGCCTTTCCGTTCTCGCGGGCAACTCTCAATGAACCACAGACCGTCCTGCCCCAGGGGAGGAGGGCCTTCGGTGTGGCGAGCCGAGGACAGCAGGCCCCAGCATGGGCAGCCCCGCCGCCCGGCCGAGGCCGCGCGGAGGCCAGGAGGCAGGCCTGAGCTGGCGGCCCCAGCGCTTAGCGAGCGAGGGCGGGCCGAGAGCGGCCGCCGACCCGAGACAACCAGGGCGTAGGCGGGGCGTGGGCGGGGCCCGGCCTTCCCGCTCCCGCGGCGCCGCAACTCGGCCGAGCCTCCTTAAAACTCTGCCGTTAAAATGGGGGCGGGTTTTTCAACTCAAAAAGCGCTCAATTTTTTTCTTTTCAAAAAAAGCTGATGAGGTCGGAAAAAAGGGAGAAGAAACCGGCATCGTCTCCGCCGAGGCAACATAAGCAGCAGTCGTCCCAGCGGAAAAAGAAGTCGAGGAAGGCGGGAAGGAACAGATCCTGCGCGGGGGAGACTCTCGAGTGTCTGCCGCGGTGAAGGGAGCAGGACTAGAGATTTGGGGACGTCCGACGACGATAGAAACTGTCAGCCGCAGCGCTGCCCAGCTGGGCGCCTGGGCACCGCCGGCCGGCAGCCTCTGCTCGGTGGACTGCACACCGTAGGGCCACAGTTCGGGGACCGCCAAACAAGCGGCACCGAGCGCCGAAGCTGCTGGGCTGTCGCCAAGCGCTCGGCGAGACGGACTGCACCCGGGAATTGTGGCGACTGTCCAGCTCGAAGCTTGGCACCCGCTCCCCGGCACCCTTCCATCTCCGGAGGCGCCCAGAAAACCCGAACGGAAGAAGACAGCAGTGGAGGCAAGGCTCTGCCCGGGAGAGCTTGAGCTGGCGTAGTCCTAGGCGGGAAGTCGCGGCGCAGCCGGCGGGTGCCCCGCGATGCTGCGGCCGGCCGCCTAGACACTTCCTCGGTCGCTCTCCTCCTCCCTCGGGGCCGGCATGACGGGCTTGCCGGGAGTTTGCCGCGCGCCCACCCGCCTGCGGAGACCCGCGCCGCGCCCGGCCCCCACGGCCTCCGAGGCTCGGCGGGGCTGCGGCCGCCTGGCGGCTCGGCTCCGGAGCCTCCTGGCGCCGCGCTAGCCCGCAGCTCGGCTTGGACCCGACTGGAGGCTCCTCTGAAGGAGCCGCGCGCGCCGGGGAGGGCCGCGAAACTGCTACTCCCGCCTGCCTCGGCCGACCAGCTTTAACCCCAGCTCGTCAGCATCCAGCCGCCGCGGAGCACAAGGGCCGCCGAGCTCTCGAGACTACCCTGCTCCAGACGAATGGAAATCCAGCCCTTCCGAGGACCTGCCCCTGACGTTCTGGCTGCGGTCACCACCGTGAGCAAGGGTGGGTTAAGACCTTTCCTTCCCCCTAAAGCTTTATCCTCCGCGGTGTTTTCCGAGCTGACCTAGTCCCTGACGTCTCCACACATCCTCCCTGAAGAGTCCGAAGCCTTAGGTCCTGGACAGCTCTACCTACACCTCCCGGTCCAGAGTAATTAATCAGGAATGTCGTGTGTCTGTATGCGTCTCTTCTGCATCACCGGAATCCTTCTTAGGGGTTAAGCTAAAAAGCCAGGAGAGGAGCCCCTCTCCAATGGGCTCAGTTTTGCTGAATAATCACGTGTGAATCGAGGGGCGGGCTTTTGGCAGGCAGATTTTACTAGTATTTACTACCGAGCTCTACTCCTGATTAACCATCCCAGTCCTTCTGTCAGTCTCCGATGCCGTCATGCAGCCGGGTTAGGAGCAAAAGAAGGGGGGGAAAGAGAAGCAACTAATCGTCTTTTCCCGATCGTCAGGACCCTAAAGAATGGCCGAGCCTTGGGGGAACGAGTTGGCGTCCGCAGCTGCCAGGGGGGACCTAGAGCAACTTACTAGTTTGTTGCAAAATAATGTAAACGTCAACGCACAAAATGGATTTGGGAGAACTGCGCTGCAGGTTGGTATCCACAGAGGTGGGGAAACAGGTTAATAATGTTGCCTACGTGACCTTGGTCTCGAAAATAACAACTTTTATGTTTTCAGGGGTACAGTTTTTCACCGTTTTAAAACCTAGTCGGTTGCCATATTTTATAACTTTAAGTGGATCCAACTCCCCAAAATGACGTACTTTGAAGAAACTCGTCAAATCCAGTATCATCCTTAGTATCAAGAGAATTCTAGGTTTGGTCACAATTTTTGGAATGTTTTTTATGACAGTGAGGATTTTAAAGTAGTCACAGCATCGAAATCTGTTTGTTTTGCTTTGTGTTGTTTTGGATAGCTCTTGAAGCACATTATTATGATTATTATTTAAATACTCAGCTAGTAGTGGTTTCATGTATTTTGCTTCCAATAATTGACTTCAAAGTTAATTTCCAAGGGTGTTTTCCTTCAAATGCTTCATGTCTTGACAAACGACCTTTCCTCGTTTGGAAGGGTAAGCCTGGACACAGGGACAGGATGTACATTTCACAGTTAATATAATACTATCCACCCATTCAGGAGTGAGGAAAATTTTAAAAAGGTGAATTTTCTCATCAGAGCTGAGCAGTAGTGTTTTGTCCCTTGGGTCATGCCATCACATGCTATTTTTCAGTAATTAGATTACACATGTCCAGCTGTCAAGTGTGTACCTGATAATATTTTTACTCCTCCAAATGTTAGCATGTAACTTTCTTGAGAGGCGTATAAGCAAAAAATTAGAAAGTATTCTCCAGTAGTTGCTTTACAGTGTTCTGATGGCCCTTTTGAGAGCTCTTCCTAGTCAGAAGCAGCTTATGAAGACTTGTTGGGGTGAGGGCATTAGAGGGCTTTATTTCTATTACGAAAATTAGAAATTTCAGTGGCAAGACATATCACAGTGGAAGTGCACTTGGTGCATACATTTTTAAATCAGAATACACTAGCCTCACAAAACTTTCAGTATGAGCAAGCTTATATGTAGATATTGAATTATTTCTCTTGAGTTAGGTAGATTAAATAGGAAAAGTTGTGGGGGGGGGTTTCTTCCACCTAGTAGTTTTTAACAGGTTTGGTGATGATAGCAAGGCCACAAACTTCATGTATTGAAAAGTTTTCTACTGAAAAGTCAGAAGACTATATCAGTTTTACATGAGCCATTTCACTCGCTCAGAGTAAGAGGATTTTTGACAAACAGGAACACTGTGTGATTGTAATTTTTAACGGTTTTGACAAACATTTTAAAAACAGCTATCCAGTTTTCTTTATATTAGCAAGTTTCACAAAATAATAATAATGGCTTAGTTTTAGTATATATAATGAAGCATACACACACAGATAGGAGCTCAAAGGTTATTTTTCAGTTTCTATAATCCTGACTGAAATTGTGTCATCAGAAAGAACTTTCTTCAAAGCCATTTTAATATTACTATTATTTTTTCCACAAGATGGTAAATTTTCTTTTATGATTTTGTTTATTTAACTCAATTTCAGAACCCTTTTCTCCTTTCCTCGTGTTTTTCATCAGAATAATATCAAAGACCTTAATCCTGTATTTGCTTTGCAAACATCTGAGGTGTCTATCTCTTGTTTTTCTAACTCTTAAGTCCTTAAATGTGACTAAGGTTTTAGAGAGTTGAGGCAAAAATGTAAATTGTACTATTAATTTTTAATAGTCATAAAATATATTTCATAGAAGTTCTGGAAAAATGAGTTTTGTACCATTTTTCTACTGCCCTGAAAGAAGGCCTGGAAGAGTTTTATCAAAGGAGAAGTTAATGTCTTGATTAAATCATACAGCTTGCATTTATAAAATATTTTTCTAAATATAGTTCATTCATTTTTGATTGTTTAAAAACATTTTAAAGAGATAAATCAACTTTGTACACATTTTCAAATGGATTATTTGATTTTAATAAATATTGAGTGTTAAGTAACCATCGTATTGTAAACTTAGATTGTTATGAATATACCTAAATACAAATGAGACCAGCTCAAATGCTGAAATTTTCTGGTTATTAATGAGAATGACTTTTTTACAACTAAATTATATATATTATATATGTTATATATATAATATTCTCATGTGCTGTTGTACAAAATATTTTCACTTACCAGAGACTAACAGACATCTTTTAAAGTGAAATACATTTAAATAAGAGTAAATAAGTCTATGTGGTGTAAACTATTTTGTGCCATGATAACTACATATTGATACCAAATTCTGACTTTCAAAATATTGGTAGTTTACTAAAAGCTATGCCTAAATGCTTATGAGTGCAAACGGATATTAGACAGAATTATTAAATGGCTCAAACCACAGGACAAAGATGTCTGTGTTCCAACACACATATTAAATATCTTACGTTCGCTTTTACTCACTTGAGTACTAGGAGGCTAGTAGGAACTTTGAGAAATAGGAGCTAAGCTCGCATTTTCAAGAACGATTGTCCTACATTCCTTCCTACCTAATACATGGCATATACAAACATAGCTTTAAATAAATGAATATAATAAGCAGTGTGAACACTGTGGCTTATTCATCACCTTAATAATTAGTAACATTCTGTAAGTTGAAATGAATTCTAGACACTGAATAATTATAGCCAGCATTAAATAGCCTGCAAAGAAAAAAATTATTTAGAAATTTCTGAGTGTATCTGCTTGGAAAGAACTTGTAAAAATTCATCATTTAAGAAAATATCAAATCTGGGATTTTAAAAGATGAGTTTTACACTAGGTGACACTTATTTGGGAAGAAACCACCATCATTATTTGTTTTTGGTAGCATTAGGAAATAAATTTCAAGAAACTCGTGAAAGAAGCTAACAGGTCACGAAAGATAACTGAATTATCCATGAAATTTATACAAGTTGCACAAATTCTGTTTCATTGATCAGTTTATCCTATGATTGGGCTCATTTAGGATATTCCATTAAGAAGTTCAATATTTAGAAGCTTTCTTCTGTTTTCACTAACTGCAACTTTCCTGGCTCCTAGCCATTCAAACTCTATCCTGTAAGTCTTTCTCTCGTTCTCCATCAAAAATAATTCCATAGGTAGGGCAGGTAGATGTTTTGAAATATTGGCATAGCACAAGCACTTGAAGGAGTTTCCCATCTTTAACTTCTTCCCTAGGTTATGAAACTTGGAAATCCAGAGATTGCCAGGAGACTGCTACTCAGAGGTGCTAATCCCAATTTGAAAGACCGAACTGGTTTCGCTGTCATTCATGATGCAGCCAGAGCAGGTTTCCTGGACACTGTGCAGACTTTGCTGGAGTTTCAAGCTGATGTGAACATCGAGGATAACGAAGGGAACCTGCCCTTGCACTTGGCTGCCAAAGAAGGCCACGTCCCTGTGGTGGAGCTCCTTGTGAGGCGCACAGCCAGCAACGTGGGGCATCGGAATCACAAGGGAGACACCGCCCTCGACCTGGCCAGGCTCTACGGAAGGAACGAGGTCATTAGCCTGATGGAAGCGAATGGGGCGGGGGGAGCCACAAACCTGCAGTGAGTGTGGGGGAGGCTTTCCTACACTGTCTGCTTTGTCAGTTGGTTGGTTAGCTATCCTCTGTTACTATCCTTTGTTAACGTCTAGTTTCTTTCATATTTTAAGCGGCTACTTAAATCTTTTGAAATTGATTAAGTGGGATCTGATTAAGTGGGATCGTACTACAAGCTTATGACTATATTTCAATATCTTTTTCACTGGCAAAATCCTGATTTCTAACATATAGTTGCAAATAGGTTTGGCTTTCTTCTGAATATTTTCTTCCTTTGACTTCCCCCTGCCTCCCCCTCACCAATCTGAATGTCCACCTTGGAGACTTTGTTTTAAAAATGATTTGTCCTGATACTCCTTTTGCCTAATTAAAACACTTTTTTTTCAGAACAGGATATTTTTCTGTGATTTTTCACTCTTCTGTAACCAGTACACAACTTGCCATTTTGTAAGAAATATGTTAAAAGTTCATGGTACTGTAAGTCTTAATGCTAAGAAATGAACACCAGTTGGAAAACTAGTTACTTACAGTTTGTTTATAATTCAGTCATTCCTTTATTTCATTCCCCATTACCTGCCTAAAGATTTTCTTGATTTTATTAGTATTTCTGCTTCAAAAAATATAAATAGCAGTTTTTGAAGATCAGACTTGAAATTATTGCAGTATGAATTAATCCTAATGTCCAGTCTTCTTTTACCTCAAATTTAAGTCAAATAGCTGAAAAATAGATTTCAAAAGTAGCAATCTGAAAACAAATATAAAAGTCAGTTTAAAAAGAAAATGCCTCAGTAAAAGTGCTTCTAGTAAGTTAACTTTTTTAAATCACAAAATTAAAACAACTGGTTAATATATTTCTCAAAATTGTACCACAAGTGTCTGCACCTGTAGCATTGCCCCTCCGTGACGAAATGGGAAACTACAGAGTGGCTGAGTGATAAATACAAATATCAATATTGCAGAATGGGGGATGGGAGATAACACAACCAGAAAAAAAAGTGTAAATGACCTATAAAGACCACAACTATTCAGGGTCTACAGAATAAGAAATATAGAAACTTTCACAGTAAAGAAATAAGCAACTCTCCCATATGGTACTTGATTTCCACAAAAATATTTACTGAGTGAGCATAAAATCTATGGAGGTGGTGGTATGTTTGGCTAAAAACAAAAAAATGAAAGAAACTAAACATATCACAAATTTCCAAAAGGATTTTCCCCTCATCTATTTATTCTGTCATATTATTTAAAGATTGTCACCACGGGATTTCAGTGCAGTTACCATTTTTATAAATTCGTAAATACTTTATTCATCATTTCCTACATGAACAAAGATGTTTTATGTAAAAGCTCCCTCCCATGCTTCATGAGATCTCTGCTCTCAATTCAAAAAGCACCAAATAATTCAAGGTTTATTGAAGGGCATGGTTCAGATGCCCTTAACAAGCACTGGTTGAATGCAAGAAGTTTTCAATAACTTATTTTCCATTATAATATTAAAGAATATAGCATGAAAAGCTTAAACATTTTCTCTTTGGAGTTAAAATTCACATTCCCTAAATTGAGTACAATGAAGATTTTGACTTCTGTCACCTTTAACCACCTTTCTAAATAAATTGGTTTTTTGATAGCAACATGAAATTAAACTTACGAAACTTTTGAAAGGTACAAATTGAGGAGGTCTTGAAGGGCACTGTTGTATTTTGACTTAAAAATAGAGTCTATATACAAAATATACAGCGTTAGCACACTGAATATTTTAAAAGCACAACCCTATTGCCGAACTATGTAATTAAAAAAAAAAACTTTTAACAAATTGCAACCATAAAGTGGGCAATTCTAAGTTCAAAAAAGCGGTTTAATTGGCTTCACAGTATCCATGTCTCAGCGTTTACTTTTGCTATGAAGTAGAGATTCCAAATATAAAGGCAGTCTTCATAAAGCAAAAGAAAAATGCTGCAATTGCTTTGTTCTCGGGTGGTCTGAGCACAACAGAGGGAGAAGACACCCTATCTTTTCATCAGCCTAAAATTTGCTAGGCATTAAAACATCTCCACATTACCCTGGCTCCTCGCAGGAAGTAGCTTTGCTAATCTAAGTATTTTAGAAATGAGTTATGTGGTCCCCTTCAGGAAATATGAAAAGCTATTATTTAATCTTTCAAAAACCTCGATAGTATTCAATAGAACTCTTGAAGAAGCCGAAACGTGTAGGTTGAAAGAGGGTGCTGATGAGCTTAATGGGGTCTAAATAGCAGCGAAGTCAGTTGGGAAGGAATCTGAATTTATTCAGTCTCAGAGAGTAAGGATGCAAAGGCTAATTTATAGAGAGCTCAGTCGGAACTCCAGGAGATGATGCTCTAGCAAAGACAGAGGTTATAAATCAGAGATGCACTCTGAAACTCGCGACTTCACCTGGTGTGCCCTTTGCCACAGTAAGCTAAATCCAGGTTTACACCTGCAAAGAGAGGGATGCACTAACCAGATTTCAGCCCACAGTCTGAAACTGGAACCACACACCAAGGTGCCTTTTATCCTATTTCAGTAATGAATCAATAGATTTTTGACGAACATCAGGCACCAGTTAATGGTGTGATGAGCTCTTGGACACACACTTGGGGTAACTGACAAACACATAAAGTATTCTGCCCTGGGAAAGCAATTTATTTGACAATATCATACATATACTTTAGTGTATTGATTAGAGGAATTTATTGGACTGTGTGGTCCTGGACTGCTTTCATATTTTTAATTCCCAGAAAGGTGCTTTTCTGGGGGCAAGGGCGGGGGCGTAGATATTCCAGAAGCGCTGGAAGATCACAGTGCTGGAGCGAGAAAGGGTCGTCCTTGGAAACCCTCCTGACTGTCTTAATCTGTCTCTGCCAAAAGGCCAGAGGGGAAAAGTGTCGTTTTGAAGTGTTCAAACTCTTGCTTTCACACGGTAGTTTCATGGAAACTGACCCACCCAGAGACCTAGTGAGAGGCAGCGAACAAAATTCGCATCTGAGTTGGGGGTAAGCTCTAGTCAGAGCCACCCCCAGCTTCTCTGGAGGGGCTGTAAAGACATCTACCCCAAACTCTACACCCCTCAACCCCAGGCTCGGTAGGGAAGACACTGGAGCGAGGCGCAACTTCAGTGCGCGCAGAAAAGCCCCGGGTGGGGGTGGGGGAACTGCAAAACCGTTAGCTCGCTTTTTTTCTCTCTCTCTCTCCTTCGCTAAGATTTCTCGTCCCTTCTCTTCCTGTCCAAATATTTCAAATTTCCGCGCCTTAAATAACAGTCTCCTTTTATCTAGCTAGTGTTCTCCGCAGGTTTGGCCGCTGGATGGTCTCCGCACCCCTGCTGGCCGCGGATGCCGCCCCGCGCCCAGGGCGCTGCAGTGAGCGCCCGCGCCCGCGAGCCCCCGCCCCGGCCGGCCGCGACCTCGCGGGACCCGGCAGTGCGGGCACCCGGGGCCACCGTGGGCGCGGGGCGCCTGCCGCGTCCCAGCCCCATTCCCTCCCCGAGCTTGGCCGCATCTTCTGCTGCGGGCTAGAAAGCCGGGGGCCCTCGGCAGCGAAAGGCCGGGGGCGGGAGAGGCTGCGGAGGGACGGCGAGGCGGGTGTCCGGAGCCCCTGCCCCCACCGGGGTAACCTTGGCGGCGCCGCGGCGCGGGTGAGCGGGCGCCCGGGCCCGGCGCGAGGAGGGAGCAGGGGCGCGAGGGGAGCCGCTCCGGCGGCCGGGGGAGCTGCGGGTGCCCCGGGCAGCCCGCCAGCCCCCTGCCCCCGGTGCTGGCCCTCGGGCGGCGGTTCCCCAGGAGGCGGCAGCCATCCCACTGGACGGTGCGGAACACCCGGGCCGAGGCCGGCACCCGGGCGGCGTGCGAGCAGGAGCTCACCGGCCGGTGAGTGCCCGGCGCTCTGCAGAGGTGCGCCGGCGGCCCCGCGGCCCAAAGCTCAGCCAGAGCCGGGACCGCCGAGCTGCGACCTGGCGTCCAGCGCTGGGGAGGCCAGTACCGCTCTGGCTTCTTAGCTCCCAAGTTGCCCTGTGGTTGTGTCTTTCCTGCATTGATCACTAGCCGACCAGGGCCAAAAATGCAAGTTTATGCAGAAAGACCTTCAGCCAGTAAAGATGCACTGGAAGGCTGAGGAGCACAGAACACCTAAGGAGTCTTAGTTCCTCAGTCTGCAATGTTTCAGAAAACACAGTAGGAATCTTCAACGACCCCTCAAAAGAATTAGCCCCCCACCCCACCCCAAGGTCTGGCTGATAAATTAAGGTCACGATGAAATATTTTGCCATCTGCTGTAGAAACAACATTGTGCGAACTTCAGGTGTTAATGTGGGGTTTGGAATTTTCCATGTTGCTTTTCATTCTCACCAGGCATTTAAAAACAACAACAACAACAACAAAAAGAACTGCTTGGTAAACGCTGGGCAGGCGAGCAAAGGTTACCCCTGCTACCAAAGCACCTGCAAAAGCACAAGTGGAATTCACACATTTTAAAATGGATCCCGGACCTTTCAGGGGTATTAGCACCTACTAGGAGGGACCTGACATGAGAGATTTTATATTTTAATAGCACACAGGCATTATACTAAGATATTTCACCCAACCTTTCTCAGTGTCTCGCCAGTCAAGGGGGATTTTAGCATAGGCCTACTCGGTAATTTATAAGCAGTCTTTTCCTCTTCCTTCACATCCTCCCACCAATCAACCAAAATAAATAAATCCTACCTAAAACCAATGCTAGGAAGGAAATAGTTTGTCAAGAACACAAACACTTAATTGGTATAATTAAATTGATATTGTCTTTTAACATGGGACTGTTTCTGGAGCTGCTAAGTGAAAAACATGAAATTCTTCCTGAAAAATCTTTGGACACAGATGCTGTGCTTTTAACATTCATCAGGACAGTTAGTCTCTTAAAACAAAACAAAACAAAACTAATAATGTACCTTAACCACAGAGAAAACATTATCATGCTGACAATTTTTTTTTCATTTCTATGCCTTTGATTTTCATATAAATAATGAAAGTGCCATATAAAAGAAAGGTGCCCCCAAGATTTTTTGATGCTGAATTTTTTTAGAAATGCAACCAGATTATCAACCAAATAAAAATACAGCCCAGTCCCCTATTCTTTCTCCAGTATATTTTGTACACTTGCTGGAAATAAGTCTGTTCTGAGTTTAAAATGTGAGCTTTAGAGAAACAACTTTCTAAAATAAAAAGAACCCAAACGTCCCTGGTTTCTAGGAATAGTTATTCCATCTTTTGACAGTTCTGTATACAACTGTTGTAAATAGCATCTTCTCTTACATTTTGGAGCTGTTACCTTGCTCATTTGGGGCCCTTCTGGGCCCAAATAATTTTTGTTCCATAGTTATCTCCTTAGATATTTTTATTAAAGCATGGATGTCCTTCCTCAATGTTGCATATTGGCATCCAATCTACAGTTAAGCACTCAGACCAACCTTTTGGGGCCATTTAAGAAATGACATGCATTTCTTCTTTTGTCAAGGTTTGGAAACAGGGACAAATAAATGCAATCATTTGAAAGACCTAGAATAATTAATTTATAAATCATTAATAATCTGGCAGTGTGGTGATGATTCAAAATGAAATGTAAACACTCAAGTATTAGAGTAAGTGGTCAAATTATTAAATTAAGCTACATCTGATGATTAACAATATACTATATCTCAGTGTTTAAATAAGCAATATTGTATTGTGGTGTGCTTTTTAGCGTTTTGTGTTATAATCATTATCAGAAGAAAAAAAAGATCATTCCAGAGTTTCCTCTTCAATGTTAAGTAAAAAATAATTAGAAAAAGTATTTTCAAAAAATATTTTCCTCTCCTATCATCTTTGGTTTTGATTGTCTCTATTTCTTTTAACTTTTTCTATTTTTTCCTCCAAGTTATAGGTAATGAATCAAAAAATAGGATGTATATTGAGATATTCAATTTTTAAAAATTCCTCCTATTTCAGTCATCTATTTCCCCATTCTTAAAGATTACTTGAATTTTAAAAATCATATTTAGTGATGCTAAAAAGTAGTTGTTATTCCCTTAATTCAAATTTATCTTGGGCCTGTGAGTAAGTAAGTCTTCAGTCTGTATTTTATTAAAGCAAAGGTAAATGTAAAGCACTGTGGATACTGCTACAGCAATTACATTTTTATGTCCAAAATATAAATTGACATGCAAAAGGTATTTACTATTTTGACATATGCTAAAATGTTTAGAATAAAATCAAGACCTAGGGAAATCTTAAATGTAATTTCTGGTCTTAGATTAGATTGTCTTATCTAATGTCTAGGCTTATTGAGAAAATGCTGATTATCTTAACAGATTAAAAGTTAAGTTGAGAATGGCAAATCTCTGGAATTAGAGGCCAGCCTGGTCTGTATTTCAAGTTCCAGGCCAGTTAGGGCTATATAGTGAGACCTTGTCTCAAATTAAAAAAAAAAAACCCTAAGTTATTATTACTTATGGAAAAATATGCAAAAAAAGACTTCAATAACAAGCCCAAGTTACTTTTTAAAAGTAAATTACTCTTAGCTGGACATGGCAGCCCACACCTTTAATCCCAGAACTCAGAAGCAGAGGCAGGTGGATTTCTATGAGTTCAAAGCCAGCCTGATCTACACAGCAAGTTCCAGGCCAGCTGGGGCTACAGGGAGACCCTGTCCCCCACTCCAAAATTACTCTTACAGGTAAATTATATACTTTATTTGTATGTTTAATAGTTCATACTTTTATTTTACACTTAAAAGTATTTTCTATACAGAAGTACTTAGTTGGTATTAAGCAGTTAATCAAAATAATACCTGTTCTATTTGATTATTTTTATGTGTGTATTTATGTTGAGATAGTTCTTACCAAAGTTTGATATTAAGCAGACAAATACTTTAAACAAAAATATTAATTCACTTCACATTATTCTTTTACTATGTTATGCTGTTATGCTCTACAGATATTGTAAAATGATCAATTTTTCTTTGTAGGTGAGATTATTTCCATTAACAATCCAGGGAAGGATATAAATTAAAATGTTAGAAATGGAAACACAAATGCAGATCCTAGTTCTGTCTGTTATTTTCAAATTCTTGTCATGAGGCAAATATATAATTTAACATGCTCAATTTAGAAACTTCAAAGAATAAACCTAGAATTATGATAGTGGCAAGATGAAGAATGGATATTTTCAATATTTTGGATAGACATGGCCATAGATTAAACATTGATTAGTAATGGGGTAATTTGCAAAGGAATCCAAAAGCAGGGACAAAACAAAACTAATAAATTATAGTCCAAGAATAGAAAAGCAGGAAAAATAGCATCAACTTTTTATTGTCATAATAATAAACACAAGTAAATTAACTTTCTTACATGGACAATTTTCCAGTTTCCTACGAAGTGTTCTACTGTTTGCACTTGAAAAATATTCTAAAGTTGTAATTCAAAAAGAAATTCTACTATTGATACTCATATATATAAATTTCATATATACTTTTTTCTTACAGATAACAGACTCATATTGTGGTCAAAACTAGCAAGATCAGCACCATTCTGAAAGGGTCACTGGCAGAGTTGGACATCTGGACTAGACTTGTTCAGTGTTCAGTGTGATGCAGAGTAGGGCCAAATGGGAGCAAGCACTGGACTGGCTGAAGGCTGGCTGACTTGCTTAAATAAAATCAAAATGGCTCTGAGCTAGTACAAACTGTCTACAGTTATTGAAATATACCATGTACCTACTGGGAAAGCAATCATAAACAAAGATGTAAAAGAACAAACCTTTTACTCCAGAAAGACTAACTGATGTCACAGGAAAAATATTAAGGTGATAATATAGTAGAGAATTGTGTGTAACAGCATTAGCTAAAAATATCAGTGATTGAAGTTCTGCTTAAAAAGCTCCTTTTAGCACATTTTCAAGATCAAAATGCAGTTCTTCAAATAGATGGCCATCATCTATAAAAAAGATACATGTTAACTCATTAATGCTCCAAGATACATGTTTGGTTCATCAGATCCTATTGAAAGAGCTTGTACCGTAACTTAAGATCAGTAAATAAAATTTCTAGCTACCAACATAAAAGAATTTTAAAGATCAGTGTTTCTAAGGAAAATATTGTCTTAAAGTATAGGATGAAAATAGCACTTTTTTTAAACAGAAAGATTCTATTTAGGTCAAGGTAAGATTATTTTATCATTTCTATTACAATATTAGTTCATTAATATTAATAACTAATATTAATTATTAATGCTTAATTAATATTAATCTATTCATTATTTTGAATTTAAACATGTATAATTTAACCAATAGGACATTATGAGGATTTTCTTCTTGGAAACAGAACTTACTGAAGAGTAATTAGATCAAAATTTCAGAAATAAAATTCCAGCTACAGTGATATTAAATCAACTCACAGGAAAATTACCTCACATGAAAATCATCTACTAATTTAAAGGAAAGAAGATGTCAGGAACATTATTTCAATCTCTTCCCGCTAGGTTACTGAAAAAGAATACAAACATCCCTAAACAAATGGTCTCTGTTTACGAAATGTGATGATACTTTTTCTGAAGGATTCTTTGAAGGTATTTTGATGGAATTGTGCATATATTAGCATATAAAAATGACCCATGCAGTCTTGAATTCAATGTCTTCATTTGTAGTAGAGTAAATCATATGTATACAAAAATAGGAGGGATTTGGATAAATTTATTTTTATTCTATATTCATCCACTTTTTCATTGGGTTTATATTTCAATGAGAAAAATAAACACTCATGAAAGTTACAAATATTTATCTTGCATTAGTATTACCTTGCTTAGTCCTTGAAGGTAAGGGTTGAGCTTGTTTTAAAAATCTCATTCTACCAATCAGGAAATTCAGATTTGATGATGAGTTGTGCACTCGTCCATAGTCACAGGCTGGTAACTTATAGCACACAGATGAGAACCAGTGACCTTCTTTTTCCTACTTCACTGTGTCCGGATGGAAATATTTTCACAAAATTGGCAGAGAGTAGTCAAGAGAATAATCATATAGTATGAACCTATCACCATAGTCACCTAAAAAGTTTATGATCTTGCTGCTACAGGCATTCTATATCTGCAAAATGGGAGAAATAACACTTCATACTCCATGTTATTATAAATAATAAATGAAATGTACCAAGATCCTGCTACTCAGTAAGCCTTTAATGAGCAACAGCTATTATTATGGGAATATAAGTAACAGAAAAACCCATTCTTTTTTGTTTGTTTTGTTTGAGCCAGGGTTACTCTGTAGGCCAGACTGGTCTTGAACTCATGGCAATCCTCCTGCTTCAGTTCCCAAGATTACAGGTATGAGTCAGCATGGCTAGTTAGAAAATCCATTTCCTTTTTAATGTAATTTGTTTATTTATTTTTATTTTATGTGTATGAGTGTTTTGCATGCCTGTATGTAAGTGCTCCAGTGTCATGCAGTGCCCATGTAGGCCAGAAAAAGCCATCAAATCTTTTGGAACTAGAGTTGTAGATGATTGTTAGCCACCAAGTGGGTGCTGAGAACCGAACTAGGGTCCTCTGCAAGAGCTGCCAATGCTTTTAACACTGAGCTGTCTTTCAGCTCCAGAAAGTCCATCTGTGACCTCAAGGAACTTAAAACCTATGTGGGCAAATAAAGTTTCCATATGGCATGCGCATTATGGTTGGAAACTAAGTAAAGCACAAGCAAGCGTATGATAGTGTGTGGGATACATTGAACTGACAAAGCAGTCTTATCAGGGAAATGTCTTATTAGAAGGCTAATGATACTGATTTAAATATCCTATTATTGGCTACCTCAAAATAATTGTCTTTCTGTCTTGTAATCTCTCAGAGTGCCTATATCTAATTAATATATCAGGAGGAAAAATGTCCGTGTACAGACAGAAAATTTATAATACAATCATATATAAGTAGATATGTTGAAGAACATCTTTGATTATTTTGGAATAGGTGGATATGACACCAGTTAAACTGGGAATAGAAAGGAGTTTCATAATCATTACCAAATGGGACCCATTATAAGTAGTCAGTATAGGATAGTGAGTGGCTTTAGAGCCAGGTAAACTTTATTTGTAAGTCTTGCATTCATTACCTATCTCAGTGTGAAATAGATACTTAACCTTTATGACTATTACTTTTATTTGCAAAATAGGTATAATAATATTTTCAGGGTCCTAATATTTATAAGTAGGGCCTGGAGTGCACTGGCTGCTTTTGCTGAATACCCAGCACCCACATGGCTCCTAACGGTCTGTAAATCCAATACCAAGAGTTCCAACACCCTCTTCTGGCCTCTTTGGGCATTACATGGCCCAGGTTCACTTACATACATGCAGGCAAAACACTCAGGTATATAAAATTAAAATGAGTTAATTAAAAAGTTTTTTTCTGTCTTTTTGAGATAGAGTCTCCCTGTAGCCCCAGCTGACCTAGAACTTGCTTTGTAGACCAGGCTGACTTCAGTCTCACAGAGATCTGCCTGACTCTGCCTCTTAAGTGTTGGGATTAAAGGTGTGCACCACCATGCCCAACACTAAAAGAAAAATTTATAAATGATGTTTATTAATGTCACTTCAAACTCTAATATGGAAAACCTAAAAGTCTATAAGACAGATAGGTTTCCTGACATCAATTTAGTTATTTTAGTCAAAAAGAAAAGAAAGACCCACCGCATTGGCCACAACTCTGAGTTACACACACATGTACCTGGTGGTGCAGGCCTATAATCCTAGCACTCAGCATGCTAAAGAAGGACGACAGAGAGTAAGAGACCACATAGCAAGATATTAACTCAAAACAAATTTAAGGGGCTGATGAGATGGCTTTGCAGCTGGTAAAGAGCTTGCCACACAAGCCTATTGATCTCAGTTCAATGCCCAGAACCCACATAATGGTGGAAGAAGAGAACTGACTCCACAAACTTGTCCTCTGATCTCCACATGGACCACAGCATGCATGTGTCCACACACATATCACTCACACAAAATAATAACTAAATAAAAATTTTAATAAAAATTAAATAACATTTCGAATTAAGACTTGGAGTTAGCACTTCAAGTTGTTGTCAGCAACTTCATACACATATACATCTGTGCAATATGTGCATATTCAATTTAACAGCCACAAGAAATTGACCATTTTGTACAATTGCCATATACAGAGCACAAGAGAATATTCAGCACAATTAAGGCACAAAGAAAAAAACTGACTAGGTAAATAATAAGTATCTGAAAGAAACCAAACTGTTTTTTCAGAAAGTTAATCTTGAAGAATCAAATGGACTTCTATTTTCACTAAAATGAAGATTTAGATAGTCCAGAAGATCATCCCAGAACAAAATCAATACATTGTTCTATAAAATACTTTTTGAATACATTTTTAATATAGAGTTGCATTGTTCAGAAAATATAAGAAATCTACAAAAACCAGAAATGAGGGAAGAGAATCCTGATGCCAGGTGCTCCCAAACAACATCTACTGAGCATTGGCATAGCTCATGAAGTTAGGAAGTGCAGAACTGACTGGTACATGGAATGATGAATAGATGAACAAATATGATGTCTCCATACAATGGAATATTTTTAGCAATAAAGGAATGATATACTTGTATGTGTTACAACATGGATAAATCTTAAAACATTATGCTAAGTAAAAAAGCCAACACAAAAGATCACACAACTCTGTTAACTCTGTTTACTCTGTTATGTCAAATGTTCATAAAAGGCCATCTATAGACATAAAAAGTGGATGAATAATTAATGATCTACAGTTGCTTCCCAGCTTGCTGAACATACTAAAACCACTGGATTGTAACTAAATTTTTAAAAATAGGAGTTACTATATTTATTTGTAATACATGGGGAATTCCAGGTCAGCCAGGGGGAAAAATGAGACCCTGTCTCAAAAAAGTAACAAAATGAAAAACAGAAGGAAACAAGGAAACACAGTTTTCCAGACAGCTGGGAAGTTACTCAAATGGATTCACATCAAAGGTAACAGACCCACACAAGCTCTAGCCAGACAAAATCCCAGCATAGAAATGAGGATGTTGTAAAGAAGCCCCAACCTTAACTGAGGAACTATTAGCAACTAATACTGCTTGGAAAGGGAGAGTCAGCTTTCATTATGGGTGTTAACCAGGTTAACCAGGCTCCAGTGGACGGACACAGAACACATACGATCTGGCAAGGGGGTAGAGAGGAGCACAGACAGGGTAGGGTCTAAACGTGATCAAAATGTATTTTATGAAATTCCCAAAAATTCAATTAAAAAACCTTATTAAAAAATGAAAGGAAAAGGGGCTGGAGAGATAGCTCAGCAGTTAAGAGGACTGGCTGCTCTTGCAGAGGATCTGGGTTTGGTTTCAGCACCCACATAGTGGCTAACAACTGTCAGTTCTAGGGGATCGAACAACTTCTTCTGACCTCTGTGGGCACTGCACAACAAGGGTGCACTTACACACGTGAAGGCAATACACTCATACACATAAAACAAAAATAATTAATAAAAATATATTTTTTGTCTTTTTGAGACAGAGTCTCCCTGTATTTCCAACTGACCTGGAACTGCTATGTAGACCAGGCTGGCCTTGAACTCACAGAGATCTGCCTGTCTCTACCTCCTAAGTGCTGGGATTAAAGATGTTTGCCACATGTCTGGCATAATTTTTTTAATGAAAAGGAAAAAAACAAAAAAGCTTTCATTTCTTTTTTTCTTGCATCCTTATCAACATTTGGTAATTTTTGTTTGTTCGTTGTTGCTTTTTGTTGCTGCTGTTACTTTTTGAGACAAGGTCTCACTATGCATCCCGGCTATCCTGGAACTTGCTGTGTAGACCATGTTGGCCTCAAAGTTACAGAGGTCCACTGAGCTCCTTATCAGCATTTGTTGTTTCTGTTGTCTTTTAAAAATTTTTTGGTTTTTTATTTTATGTGTGTGAGTATTTTGCCTGCATGTAAATGCACTCAGTGCCAGAGGAGGGCAGGAGAGGGCATTGGATCACCCAGAACTGGAATTAAAGACAGTTGCTAGTCACCATGTGGGTGCTAGGATCCAAACCCAGGCCCTCTGTAAGGGCAGTCAATGATCTTACATGCAGAGCTATCTCTCCAGCCCGATTTTTGTTTTCTTCATGATAGCCATTCTGACGAGAGTGAGATGGGCTTTCATTGCATGTTGATTTGCATTTCTATGATAGCTAAAAGAGTTGAACCATTTTTTTTGTATTTATTGACAATTGTACTTCTCTTTTTTAATTTTTAAAAATTATTTTAATTTTTTATGTGTATGAGTATATTGCATGCATGCATGTAAGTGCACCCATGTCGTGCAATGCCCATGGAAGTCAGAAGAGGGTGTTGGATCCTCTGGAACTGGAGTTATAGATGGTTGTTAGCCACCCTGTGGGTGCTGGGAATCAAACCCTGGTCTTCTGCAAGAGCATCCAGTGCTCTTAACCACTGAGCCATCTCTCTAGCCCCAGTAATTATACTTCTCTTAAGAACTGTGTGTTCAGTTCATTTGTTGACTGAACTATTTGTTCTTTTGGTGTCTAATTATTTTGAGTTTTTACAGTACATTCTGGATATTAGTCTCCTGTCAAGTGACTAGCAACTCTTTGTTTTCCCCACTCTGTAGGATGTCTCTTTGCCTAAATAATTATTTCCTTTATTGTACAGAAGCTTTTTATTTTATTTTGTTATTTTATATTAAAATATTTTATTTACTATTTTTCAGTTTTATCTGTATAAGTGTACTGCTTGCATGTATATAAGTGCATCCGTGTCGTGCACTGCTTGCAGAAGTTAGAAAAGGGTGTCAGATCCCCTGGAACTGAAGTTACGGATGGTTGTTTGCCACCATGTGGGTTCTGGGACCTGAATCCAGGTCCTCTGCAAGAGCAGCCAGTGCTCCTAACCGCTGAGCCATCTCGCCACCCATTATTATATTTTAAGATAGGGTTTCCCTGTGTAGCCTAGACTGGCCTTGAATTTTGCAGCCCTTTTGTTTCAGCTTCCCAAAGTGCTGGGATTACAGTTATGCACCATCATGACTGACTTGCAGATATTTAATTTAATGCGGTGCTGGGATTGGAGAATAGCTCAGTGATTAAGAGCATTGGCTGCTCTTGTAGAGAATCAAGGTTCGATTCCCAGCATCCACAAGGTGGCTAGCAACCATCAGTAACTCCAGTTCCAGGGTATGGTGGTTTGAATGAAAATGTCTCCCATGGGCTCTAAGTATTGGGACATTTTGTCTCCGGTTTGTAGAGCTGTTTGAGGTGGGGGGGAGGGGTCCTAGAAGGTGTGGCCATGCTGGAAGAAGCACATCACTGGGGTCAGGCTTAAAGAGTTCATAAACCTTGCCGGATCTCCAGTCGCTTGATCTCTGCTTCCTGTGCCTGCTCGAAGATGCAAGCACTTTGCATCTGCATCTACTCCAGCCCCTCTGCCGCCACGCCTCCCCGCCATGATGGACTCTTGCCCCTTTGGAGCCATAAACTAAATAAACTCTTCCTTTTTTAAGTTTCTTGGTTACTGTTTCTATCACAGCAACAGAGAAGTGGCTAATATACAAGGGATCCACGCCGTCTTCTGACCTCTCCCGGCATTGCGCGACTCGGGTGCACTTACAATACATGCTGGCAATACTCATACACATAAAGTTTAAAAGAATAAATAAAATATATTTAATTTGATGCAATCCCGAATACTGACATCGATGACAACTCCTCCTCCTCCTCATCCTCCTCCTCTTTTTTGTGCTAGGGATCATACCCAAGGCCTGTGCATGCTAACAAGTGCTCTGCCCGTAAGATAAAACTTTGGTTCCCATCTGTTAGGTTCCTGATATTATTTCATGAACTACTGAGATCCCAGTCAGAAATCCACTGCCTATGTCTCTTGAAGTATTTTTCCCTCTAGTAGTTTTCAAAGAATGGATTATTGATCCATCTCAAATTGATTTTCATACAAACAGAGATATGGATCTAATTTCAGTGTTCTACATGTGGATATCCAGTATCATTTGTTAAAGAGATTGCCTTTTCTTCAACCTTATTTTTGTAGCCAATAACGTAATGCTAGGCAGGGTGGAACATTCCTGTAGTGCCAGCACTTGGGAATCTGTTGTAGGAGGATTACAAGTTTGAGATCATCCTGGGCTGTATAGCAAAGCTGAGGCCATCATGGGCTACATAAAACTCTGCCAGCAAACAAACAAACAAACAATGGAGAGAGTTGGATAGGGTGGCATTTACCTTTAATCACAGCACTTAGGAGGCAGAGGAAGGTCAAAGCCAGCCTGGTCTATAGAATGAGTTCCAGCCAGGGCTACATAGTGAGACTTTGCCTCCAAAACAAAACAAAACAAAACAATGGAGAGATCTTTTGAATATCACCTAATTAAGCAATCACACTTAACATGGTCATGATGGAATGAATTGGTGCGTGCTCTTGTTCTGTTTTCATCTTTTTAGGCTGTCTCAGCCAGGCTGGCCTGGAACTCTTGGGCTCAGGCCATCTTCCTGCCTTAGCTCGTGAGCTGCTGGCACTACTGATCTGTGCATCTTGATATGATACAGTGGGAAATGCACAATATCACTTCTGAAATAGCCTTTTTTATATTTTATTATTTTTATTTTACATGTACAAATGTATTGTTTGCGTGTAGGTAGGTGCACCCATGTCATGCAAAGCCCACAGAGGTCAGAAGAGGGCGTCAGATCCCTTGAACTGAACTTTTGAACGGACAATTGTTACCAGCACCATGTGGGTGATGGTAATCAAACTCAGGACCTCTGCAAGAGTAGTCAGTGCTCTTAACGGCTGAGCCATCTCTCCAGCCCCCTTGAAATATTCTTACCAAGAATGAATAATATAATCTTGAGAAGGTAATAAAATAAATACAGATGATGCAATATTTCTGAAACAATTGATCAGACTCTTCTTTTAAAGATCAATATTATCAAAGAATAATCCCCAAAATGAACTGAAGAGGAGCAGAGGTGCAGGGGGTCTAGCTCTTGCTGAGCAGGGTCCTGAATTCCATCCAGCAACAGAAAAACAAAAGGAGATTTAAGGAATCCAAATGCACCACCAATGAAAAATTCTTTAATCCCAGCATTTGGGAGGAAGAGGCAGGCGGAGCTCTGTGAGATAGAGGCCGGCCTGGTTCTCATGGTAAGTTGCGGGCCAGCTGGAGCTACAGGAAGACCCTGTCTCAAAAAGCCAAAGCAATTTTTTTTAATTTTTGGTTTTATTTATTCTTTGACCATTTCACGCATGTATCTAATGCGTTTTAGTCATTTTTGCCTCATTATCTTCTCTCACCCACACATCTTCCACTGAAACCTTCTTCCTAAGAAGGCTTTCTCCTGTTATTTTGCCTGTACCTTGTGCATGGCCCACTGAGTTTAACTGGAGTTGCTTACATGGGTGTGGGTGGGAGGTTATTGACTGGAACATGGATAATTTACCAGCAACTACACCACTGAAGAAAAAGGCATGTCCCCCAACAACCATTAACTGCCAGTAGCCCATCAGGGAGGAGTGGGCTGCATGAACCACCCCCCATCCATGATGACATGTTCACAGACCCAATCTTGTGCTGATCTTGTGCATGTAACCACAGCTGCAGTGAGTTCATGATTGCAGAGGTCACGTCATTGCCCAAAGACTTTGCAGCACACCTCCCCACACCACCCTCTCCTCTGACTCTGTCCACCTACTCTCCTGAAATATTCCCTGAGCCCTGAAGGGAGGGGCAATGAAGATGTCCCATTCAGGGCCAAGCTCTGCCATCTCTTCTTCTCGGCACTTTGAGTCTAGAAGTCATGATGCTCTTACTTCAGGCCTCGGGAGTGCTGGGAGCCACCATGCTGACCTATAAACAATGCATGTCATTAGTTGGATTTTTATTCAAATAAAAGGATAGTTCTCAAGGACGTTTTTGAACAATTGAGAAAGTTATGACTGTGCACTATAGATTGGACAAGATTATTTTATCAGTGCTAAACTCTTGGGTAAAATAATGACATTGGGATTATTAGGAAAATATTTTTGTTGTAAGATCTGGCTTTGTAAAGGCTAGTAATATTTATAAAACTTTTGCTAGACTGACCAACAAATAATGAAAGCAGCTGTCCTGAGACTGCAGGTCTGTAATCCCAGCCATTCAGAAGGCTGAAGCAAGAGGACTGCAAGTTCAAGGCCTGCCTAGACTACAGAGCAAGTTCAAAATAATCCCAGGTAAGCAGTAAACACTTGTTTACATGTCTGTGGACCTAGATTCAAGCATCAGCATCACAACGGAGGGGGGAAGGGAGGAGAGCGGAGAAGAGATCTGACCACTACAGGGAGGGGAGCGGAGAAGAGATCTGACTACTACAGACACTTAAGGGAACAAGGAAAATATAAACTCAGGTAGTAAATTCTCTTGAATGAAAAGGACAAATTTCTTTTTGAAGAAAACACTTCAGCTAAAGTGAGTTAAAGTCCAAACAAAACAAGTAAACAAAACCAAAACTGAATCTAGAGGAAATTAAAATAGATATAAGCAGCTGACTATTAAAGAAATCAAATTATTACTGTAAAATACTCCAGCAAAGAAAAATCTAGCTACATATGACTTCACCAGTGGTGTGATCTGGCTGAGAAATGTTCCCTACAATCTTGTGTACTAGTCTTAGCTCCAGTTGGTAGTACTGTTTGGGGGAAGTTGTGGAGCCCTTAGGAGCTGGAGTCTGGCTACAAGAGGAAGTAGGTCCCTCAAGGAGGGAGGGTCAGAGCCTGGCCCACTTACGCCCTGTCTATGCGTCCTATTCTTTGAGATGTGAGATAAGGTGTCCGAGTCACACAATCCCACTGCCAGGAAGCCATGTGGCACCATGTCTTCCCCACCGTGGTAGGCTGTACCCTCCAACACCATGGACCAAAATAAATCTTTGATCTCTGAAATCGCTTTAATGAGGTATTTGATTAGAACAATGAAGAAAGTAACTAATACAATGATTTGACTTTACTAATCTTTTAAGAAAGAAACAATATTTTTCAAAGTATTTACTTTAAACAAAATATTAGTAGGTAGAATATGAGGCCTGTTGAAGCCAATATCTATAATCCCAGCACTCCCAGAGACTGAAGTAGAATTGTGAGTTGAAGGCCAACCTGGGCTTTTAAAAAGTACATCTATCACTGAGCATGGTGACATACACCTTTAATCCCACCACTGGGGAGACAGAGGCAGAGGCTGCAGATCTCTGTGAGTTCAAGGCCAGCCTGGTCTTCATATCGAGTTGCAGGCCAGTTGCGGCTACCGGGAGACCCTGTCTCAAAAAGACAAAAAAAAAAAAAAAAAAAAAAAAAAGTGTATATATCACAAAAGCATAGTTTGTGCAAGTGAAATTTTCCTAGAAGTCCAATGTTGGTTTAACATTCAAATGTTTAATTCATTACAATTTAATTCATTACATTAACAAACTACATAACAGCCACATGATTATCTTAATAGGTGTAGAGAAAATATTTGCAAAGCACAATGTCCATTCATAATTTTTTTAAAAGTCTTTCAAAAGATAGGAAGAGATGGAACTTCTTTTATTTTAATTAAAAGATGATTTAGGCAAACCTTACCAAACCTGTATTTAGTTCTTAGACTGACTGCTTTGTCCCACAGATGGGGGCCACTCGCCACTTCTGCTCGGTTTGTTTCACTAGGCTCCCCAGCTGACTCCAGTACATCACTGTAAAAATGCGCATAACCTTTGATCCAGCAGCTCTACCACTAGAAATATATCGTAAGGAATTCAAAATTTCCCTTAAACTCATTTGTACAACAGTTTATTTGACATCTCTTATTTACATGTTCTAATAGGAATCTAAACTTTATAATATCCCATAGTAAACCATTTAATTTTTATTCCATAAAACTCATTTCAACTGCTGCATTGCCTATCTCAGCAAATGGCCCACTATCATCCCAAATGCTCAGGATAATTAACCTTTTATCAACCCTATGTGTGTATATTGTATGTGTGTGTATGTGTGTGTGTGTGCGTGTGTATGTGTGTGTGTTTGCTGAGGCCTGTGCAAGTACTCCAGCACTAAGCTAACCCAGGCCAGGAAAATCAATCTTGAATCTTCTCTTTCTAGCATACCATCCAACTATTAGCACATTCTGCTGATTGTATTTAATGATAGTTTATGTATGACATATATATGTATTGTGAACCTGATGACTTCTTACCTTCATCATTGAGACTCACTGGTTCTAATTAAGTAATACAATAGTCTCTGAAAGAATCACTGTGTCTTTGTCTGACTAAGCCCGAGTCATGCCCAGCTTGAGGCACTGAGTCAATTTAACCCAAAGTGCCAGCATGAATAGAGAGCAGAAAAACATCAACAGATTTTGGCAGTAATGCTCTAGCACCATGAATTCCTAGGTTCTCTTATAAGTACTGAATACTCTGCACATACACAGAACGCTGAGGTAGGAGAGGAGAAAGGAGCCCAGCACCTTGTGCGTTTGGTGCTCTGAAATAGTTCACATGTTGTATATTCTCAAATTTAACTTACTTCAGACAATCTATAAATCTTTTCTCACAAATGTTTTTAATTGTTAGAACTAGTTAATTTTTTTGAAAAGTCAGATTAGTTCTGAATAAATCTATTTTGTACATGAAATTGAGCAATGGGATGGGATAGTCAAATTTACAATAAATTCTTCAAAATACTTTTTTCTAAGATGCTCTGTAATTTACTACTAATGTGTTTTTTAAAACATAAAAGAAGGCCTGATTTACACCTTTGTTCAAATATACTCTTAAATTTCTGTTCAGTTTATTGCTGATTTCTCTGGTTTCATCATGAGACCCCTAGGGGAATAGTTTTCTTCATCTGAAACACATAAAAAATTGCCAAATAGGGTACAGTTCTAAACTTAAAACATTCACAGTCTAATAAAGATTACCCTGACCAAACATAGACAGAACTGGGGACCACTATGTTAACTGAAGTAAGCCTAACGCAAAAACACAAGTGTCAGGTGATCTCAATAATATCTGGGATGGGGCGTGATCTCAGAATGAAGAGTTGATCAGTGAGCCTGGGAGAGGTGGGACGAAGGGATGGGGAAAGGTGGGTCAGTGAGTTCTAAGTTAGTAACAGGAATTTTTGGTGTGGGATTTGGTGGAGTAGGGTAAATACAGCTGATAACAACGTGCTGTATACTTCAAAAAGCTAGAGAACATTTTGAATGTTTGCACCATAAGAAAATGATAAATGTTTGAGGAGACAAAACCCCAAGAACCAGAGCTGGAGAGATGACTCAGCAGTTAAGAGCACTGTCTGCTCTTGCAGAGGACCTGGGCTCAGTACCTAACACCTACATGGTTGCTAACAACTGTCTGTAACTCCAGTTCCAGGGCATTCAATACCCTCTTCTGGCCTCTTAAGACATTTCGCGCACATGGTACACTTACATACATGCAGGCAAAACACTTATACACAAAATAAAAATAAATAAAATATCTAAGAAAACCCCAAACCAAAAATCGGAATGTATACATTTAAATAAACATCACATGATATCCCATTAACATGTATAATTTTCTGCTTTTACGAATCACTTAAAAATAAATTTAATGTTAAAATAACCTTGACTACTTAACTACAATACCTATTTTATATGCAAAATTTCAGAAGAATTATAACTCTTTAAAACAAAAGTTCTTTACACATAAACACAGATTATCACAGATTATTACTGCTGTTGAGGAAAGCATGCCTGTTGAATGCCACTTAGACCTTCAGTACACCTGTATGATCTGCACTCAACTATACATAATGCCATTCTTTGTGGCATTTGTAACAAAAGCTGATGATATAGTCAAGAGCAGTAACTTGGTTTTTGCCCAAATAGAACTGCAGCTTACATGCATGTGGTTTTCACTGCCTTTTCATTACCTACCTACTTAAATATAATTAATTTTAGCCGCCCTCAGGTGTCCAGCCTGTTAGGGTATTAACAGCTTCTGTGTTCTCTTGTTTTTGGTGCTGGGTACTGAATCCAGGGCCTCATATGTGCTAGACACACACTCTTCCACTGGCTTCAGCCTTATATTTGGATTGTAAAATCTTTTCCTGACCTTGTTTGTTCCCTTATTTTGCCCACATTTTTAACCCTTTATAAACTCTCTTAGTTAAATCCTGATACGTCACTGGCTTTGGGCAAGTACTTTAGTCAATATAAACTGTTTCAATGTGTCATGTGAGTGAAGGTGATATCTGCACTCTTTAGCCCCACTGACCTATTAATTGTGTAGTTGCTTTAAAGGACAAATTTCTCATCTTTGCAAACAGTGCTCATTCTATCTTTGTTCTCCGGCCCAACATCTTATTTGTTTCCACGACTCTAAGGAGCTAAATACTCACAAATCTTAAATAAATTTAATTTCTTGCTTTTTAGAAACAATTTTCTCTAGTATCTCTAAGTTACATGAAGGCAGTGATTGAGTCACCTTATCACTGCCCTGACAGACACCCTGTAAATACTACACTACCTACTTAACAAATGTTTTCTTAAATCACAATCAGTATTTATTGAATAACTATTCTTTTGTCTTAAAGATTGAATATCAGGAGCTACACAGTTTAGACAATGAATTGAATAAATTTACTTCTTACTCTAGGAAATAAAGTTATCATCATACTGTTATAATCAGAACAGCTAATATTTATGGAGCATAGATAACATACCACACAGCATGCTACACATTTAACTTATTCTCTCATCTAAGGTTACCATTATCAAAAAGAATTTCAGGTCCTCAATTTTGAAACTTAGTTATTGATGAAATAATGAAATCTATTTCTTTCTGATAGGAAGTTGTCTTAATAGCTACTCCTGCATATCTGAGTGAGACCATTTTTTCTCCCTTTTAAAAAAGGTTTATCTTTCTATAGAATTTTTAAATTGAATTTTTGTGTATTTCATACAGAACATCTTAACCAATCTTAATCACTTTTATACCCCATTCCTCACTGGTCCCTCCCCACCCCCCCGAATTCATACACTCTGTCATTTGTGTTATGGTATATTGTGTTAAGTTAATGTTCCCAGACGATCCTCAGTGCAAGTTCATCCACTGAGGTCTAGTCAGCCTAACCACAGACCCCTGCTTTAAAAAGATTAGCTCTTCCTCATCCAACAATAATCAGCTGTGAATATTTCTACAGCAAAGATTAGGATCTGCTGCCCATTTCCCCAGTTTCATGCTGGGATTTTGTCTGCTTGAGTTTGCACGGGTCTTGTGCATGCTGCCACCACTGTGGTAGGTTCATATGAGCAGGGTCCCAGGAGCCTGTAGGACTCCATTTCCATGTGGTCATGCACCTCCTCCCTGGCTCTTACAATCTTTCTGCCCCCTCTTCTGAAGTGGTTCCTGAGCCATGGGTGAGGGAAGCGTAATATAGGAGTCCTGTCCAGGGACCCACACTCCGCAGACACCTAATCTCCCCTCTTTGCCATTTGTGACCTTTTGTGTTTCTGGCCCTCTGTTGCATGAGGGAGCTTCATTAAGGAGAGTTGAGAGAGTTCATTAGTGTCCTCTGTACCCTTGTTCTATGTTGCATGAGCCTTAGGTGTAGAGGTTGCATTGTAGATATGTTACTTAGACTCGGGCAAGTCATAGACAATATCTTAGTGTGACCAGCTGTGGTACTCTATAGTAGTCTCTATCTGGGGCAAAAGAAGCTTCTTTGGTGAGTGGTGACTGGGATACTTGAGTATAAATATAAGGATACATATTTTGCACTCAGTAAGAAATTACATTAATCTAGGGATGTGACAGCCTTGGGGATTTCTCTAAGATCTATGTGACCTCTTCAGCCAGGTGTATTTGGCTATGATAACAGTACTACACATGAGTTTCCTCCCATTGAGTGGGCTTTAAGTTCAATTAGGTA
This sequence comes from Eospalax fontanierii, assembly GCA_035773235.1. Lineage (NCBI taxonomy): Eukaryota > Metazoa > Chordata > Mammalia > Rodentia > Spalacidae > Eospalax > Eospalax fontanierii. The sequence continues at coordinate 38,748,540 of CM069553.1, read as the reverse complement.
GCTTTTGATTGCCTCCAAGATAAAAGTGCCACTACTGCCCCAGTGTTGTGTGCTGTGCTTGTCATTGATGTGGTTATTTGGTTATGAAGCTGGTGTTGGGCCATTGATTGATGTTATCCCTTAGCAGTTTGCATAGTGCTCTCTCCAGAGCTATGAGAGCTAGCCTTCAGGGGAAGTGGCTTCCAGGTCCATTCCAGCTCCATTGCTCCAAATGCAGTCTCTGAAGTATGTCCTGTCTTCAGCAATAGGATTTTACCTTCAAGTTCTGGGAGGCGATAAAGCACTGTGGCAATAGCCTGTATAGTTTTAGTAGTCTCTTGGACCACCCTAGCCAACAACTCAAAGGAGGATTTCTCCTGTTTGGCACTGTTTCTTGTATGTAGCCTTCAGCTATGCAATAAACTCATGTGGAGATATTGTATGTGGAATTTGCTGTTAAGTTGGTAGAATAATATGATTCCTTCTGGTGTTTTACACTAGCTAGGAATTTTTTATCTCTCTTCTCTTTCTGTCTCCAGGTCTAACTCTTCCTCCATGTCTTCCACATTAAGGTGTCCCCATTTCTCCCTTGATAATATCAGTCTCTTACTCAGATCTTTAGCCCATCTTTTAATTGGGTCACTTGTTTTCTTGATTCTTTTTTTGAGTTCTTTATGTATTCTGGATGCTAAACTTCTGTCAGATATGTCGCCTGTGAAGATTTTCTCCAATTCTGTGGGGTTTCTCTTCACTTCCTTCATTGTTTCTTTGCTGTACAGAAGCTTTGTAGCTTAATAAGGTCCCACTTGTTGATTATTGACCTTAATTCCTCAGCAATTGCTGTCTGATTTAAAAAGTCCTTTCCTACACTTATATCTTGTAGGTTACTGCCAATGTTTTCTTCTAACAGTTTCAGAGTTACAGTTTTCACATTGAGGTCTTTGATCTGTTTGGAGTTGCCTTTTGTGCAAGGTGAGAAATAAGGTCTAATTTCGTTCTTCTACAGGTGAAGATCTAGTTTTGCCAACACCATCTGCTAAAGATACTATCTTTCCTCTAGTGAGTATTCTTGGCTCCTTTGTCAAATATCAGATGGCTGAAATCCCAAATCCCGTTTACTCATCTTTGGGTCTTCTGTTATGATCTATTGATCTCCAGGTCTATTTCTGTGCCAGTACCATGCTGTTTTTATGACTATAGTTCTGTAATACAGTTTGAAATCTGGTGGTCATCCTCTCTGCATTGCTCTTTCTGCTCAGGGTTGCAGTAGCTATTCAGGGTCTTTTTTGTCTCCATATGAATTTTAGAATGTTGTTTTTCTAATTCTGTGAAGAATGTCATAGGAATTTTGATTGGAAATCACATTAAATCTATATGTTGCTTTGGTAGGATGGTCATTTTCACAATCTTAATTCTTCCAATCCATGAGTATGGAAGATCCTTCCATCTTCTGGTGTCCTCCTGAATCTCTTTCTTTAAAGGTTTAAAATTTTCATTGTAGAGATCTTTAATGGTTTTGGTTGTTTGGTTTATTCCAAGATATTTTCTTTTTTTGAAGCTATTGTGATTTCCATGTGCTCTTAGTCCAATTTCTTGTTGATGGTATATATAAAGGCTACTTATTTTTGTAGATTAAATTTATAACCTTCCACTTTATGGAAAGTGTTAATATTTCTAGGAGTTTTCTGGTAGAATTTTTGGCATCTGCAAAAAGGGATAATTTGACCTCTTCTTTTCCAATGAGCACTCCTTTAATTTCCTTCTCTTGTCTTGTTGCTCTAGCAAGAGTTTCAAGCACTATATTAAAAAGGAGTGGAAATAGTGGGCAGCCTTGTTAGATTCCTGATTTTAAGAAGAATGCTTCCAGTTTTTCTCCATTTAGAATGATGTTGCTGTGGGTTTGTTGTATATAGCTTTAATTATGTTGAGGTACATTCCCCCTCCAGTTCAGTCCCCTCTAGGACTTTTTAACATAAATGCATGTTGAATTTTCTCAAAAGCCTTTTCTGCATATATTGAGACGACCATGTGATTTTTGTCATTGGGTCTGTTTATATAATTTATGACATTTATTGACTTAGGTATATTGAACCATCTCTGCATCTTTGGAATAAAGCCAACTTCATCATGGTGAATGATCTTTTTGATGTGTGTCTGTATGTAGCTTACAAATATTTTGTTGAGAATTTTTGCATCTGTGTTTATTAAGAATATGGGTCTACAGTTTTCTTTTTTGGTTGGATCTTTATCTGGTTTTGGTATTAGTGATGCTGGCTTCACAGAAGGAATTTGGGAGTTCTCCCTCTGTTTCTATCTTTTTGAATAATTTAAGTAATACTGGTAGAGTAACTGTCTGGTAGAATTCTGCTGTAAATCCATCTACTTTTAAAGTGTCCCAGAGGTTTTGTTGTGTTGTATTGTCTTCTTCATTTTATTCCAGGAATACTTTTATTTCTTTCTTAATTTCTCCTTTGACCCATTCATCTTTCAGGAATGTGTTGTTTAATCTCCATGAGTTCATGTAGTTACTAGGTCTTCTTCTGGTGTTGATTTTAAGCTTTATTGCTTTGTATTCTGATAGAATGCATAGAATTATTTCAATTGTTTTTTCTATTTGTTGAGGTTTGTTTTGTGCCCCAGTGTGCCCCATGGGGGCGAGGCTGAATAGAAAGTATATTCTTTGGTGGAATATTTATAGATATCTGTTAAGTTCATTTGATGTATGGTATTGTTTAAATCAGAGGTCTCTCTGTTTATTCTTTGTCTGGTTGATCTGTCTAAGGGAGACAGTAGAGTTTTGAAGTCCCCTACTACTGGTGAGTTGGGATCAATCTGTGTTCTTAAAGTCCTGTCGTATTGTTTTTATGTAGTTGGGTGCACTAAGTTTGGTGCATTTATGTTCATGATTATAATATTTTCTTGGTTAACTGTTCCTTCGATAAGAATGAAGTGACCCTCTTTATCTCCTCTGGTTAGTTTTAGTTTGAAGTCTATTTTGTCAGATATTAGAATTGCAACTCCTGCTTGTTTCTTAGTGACATTTACTTGAAATATTTTTTTCCATCCTTTTACCCTAAGGTAGTGGCCGTAAGGTGAGGTGTGTTTCTTGCAGACAACAAAAAGATGGATTTTATTTCTTAATCCATTCAACTAGCCTTGTCTTTTGACTGGGGGAGGGAGTTCACTACATTGATATTTAAAGTTATATTGAAAGATGTATATTGGTTCCCATCATTTTAATTTCTGTTGAAATCTTGGTCTAACTTTGTGTTTCCACATTTATGTCTTCATTTGGTTTCGTTCTCTGCCCCTTGGGTGTAGTCGGTCTTTTCTTCATAACCTTGTATTTCTTCAACTATTTTCTGGAGGAATAGTTTTCTGGACATGAATTCTTTCAAACTATTCATGTCATGGGGGATTTTTCTTTCCCCTTCAACTATAATGGACATTTTTTTGCTGGGTAAAGTACTGTGGACCAGGAATACTTTGGTCCAGGCTCTTCTGGCTTTCATACTTTGCATTGAAAAGTCAGCTGTAATTACGATAGTTTTTCCTTTATATGTGACTTGTTTTTCTTTTGCAGATTTCAGTATTCTCTCTTTGTTCTGTATGCTCAGTGTTTTCACTGTGATGTGGTGTGGAGAGTTTCTTATCTGGGGAGTTCTGTCTCTTTGTGTTCTGTGTGCTTCTTGTATTTATATGGGAATGTCGTTTCTTAATTTGGGGAAATTTTCTTCTACAGTCCTGTTGAAGATCTCATAAATACCATTGTCCCGAGATTCTTCTCCTTCCTCTATGCCTATGATACATTAATTTTGTCTTTTCATGGTGTCCCACATTCCTGTTTTTTTTTTAATTTTTCATAATGGCTTATTGAGTGTTTCACTTCTTTCTTCATTTCAACCTGAGTTTTCTTCAATATTTCTCTTTTATGAATTCAGTCGGAAGTTAATCCCTATCTTCTTTTAGTTCTTTGTGTGTTCTTGAATTCATTGAATTATTTGATCATGTTATTGATTGTTCTTTTAAATTCTGTGTCCTGGGTTATCTTTTGGGGTTCTCATCATAGGACTCTTCTATAGGACTGGTGGTGTTTGGTGGGGACATATTATTTGGATTTTTCATATTATTTTTTCATTGTGATTTTGGCATGTGGATTTCCTTTGTTTGTGATTCTGGTATGAATCTCAAGTCTTCTTTTGTTAAATTGAAGACTGATTTTTGCTTGTATTCTCGATGTGCCTTGGTTGTTTTCTTATTAGGTATGAAAAGTTGGTTGGTCTGGGCTTCAGGTTCTCTCTTTAGATTTTATGTTGGAGAGTCCATATGGCTCTAGACCAGCTACTCAGGAGTTCTCACAGAGGCCTAAGTCAGGCAACAATCAGATACTCTCAGGCTCTCTTTAATGTCTGGACCCTACTACCCAACAAGCACAGCACAACTGATAGGCTCACTAAGGTGCTCTCAGGCAGTCTAGAAATGTCTGGACCCCTAGTAGAGGGTTGTGGAGTCTATTCCTGCAGCAGTGGGAGGGGCTTCAGATGATCCCAAAGTGGGGGGATGGGCATCGTACAATTTGGGAAGCTTACCAACACTTGGAGGCCAGATTCAGGCAGTCTGGAAATGTCTCTGTTTAACAAATATTAACCAAATACCTATCATGTTCTAGGTGCCGGTTCAGATTTTGGAAACAGAAAAGGTGGGTCAAAACCTTCCTCTTATGAAGTGATGCATTCCAAATATAAATCAATGTGATATTAGTAGTCCGTTTGTGAAAAAAAAGAACATGCTATGAGAGAAACTCAAAAGCTGAACTGATTTTTGTTGAAGACTTTCTTAATTATTTTCGTAAGCAATCAAATTTCTAACAGGAGATTGATGTATGTTCAGTGCTTCCCAGACTTTCAAATCACAAACCCCTTTTTCAGTAAGCAAAGAGGCCACTATTTTATGAGGAAAGAAAAGTTGTTGTTTTGCATTTTTACATGTTTAAGTGAAATTTTTTGATAGAGGTACAAATTGCCTTTTAATGCACTCCCATTTAATCAAAAAATACACAACAAATGGCTGAGGAGGTGGCTCCATGGTTAAAGTGCTTCCTAGGCATAAGGATGGGGTTCAGATCCCAGCAAGCACATAATTGCTCAGAAGTTGCTGCCTGTAATTTCAGTGCTAGGAAGGTGGAGACAGAGGATCTCTGAGCAAGCAGGCCAGGCTAGATGCATGGGCAACCTCTGGGTTCAATTGAGAGGCTGCCTCAATGAATAAGGTGGGAAGCAATGGAGGGCAACCTCCCACTCCCAATCAGCTTTGGTCCTCCGCATACAAGTGCATACATGTGTGCCCACACATGTGAATGCACACACCATGCACAAACAACACACACACACACACATACGAGGAAAATAACAATCCAGCATGTTGAGGCACAGCTGTAATCCCTGTACTTGGGAGACTGAGGCAGAAGGATCATGAGTTCAAAGCCAGCCTAGTAAGATCCTGTCTTAATTAACAACAACAAAGAATAACTAATATTCAATGGTTTCTGTATAAATTTAAAAATTTAAAGATGAAATCATGAAGCTTTTAGAACATACAAAAGAAAAATATTAAAACTTTGTAGAGGACTCATGAGGTGAAATATATTTAATAATAATGATTTGTTCCTTAGAGGAGTGTGCACAACATTGAAACAATAATTTCAGAATCATCAAATTTTGATTCAGTGTCATTCCAGCACAGACATCATCTGTTTCATTGATTTGCCAGGATGACCTACTGTGGCCTACTCCTCTCAGTTCCATGTTTTGTATGCCTTTGTCTCTCCAAAGCAGTTCTAGTTCCACTTCCTTTCCTTTTCTTCATTCTTTGTTACTTTCATTCAGTAAGTATTACCCCCTTATTTTAACTACCACATATGGCAAGAAATGATAACAGCCAATTTCTATTAAAACATTTTTCACAACAGTAAGTAAATAATAAAAAAGACATATGCTCCCTTTAGCACTGACTTCAAACTGACTCTTGTCTCCTCCCATCCTCTTCCTCATCTTCCTCCCTGTCGTCCCCTTTCTCTTCTTTCCCTCCCTTCTTTTCTTTTCCTTCTCCTTCTCCTCCTTCCTTCCTTCCTTTATTCAATATACTACTTACAAGACAGAGTGGATGGGGAAATAGTAAGACAGACGGAGGGAAGAGTCCAAGAAGTCAGAGAAGAGGAATGCTCCAAACCACAGTAAAAATGAGCTACATCTAATTTTAAAAAGAGAGGAGGGGTATGCCCCATAAATGATACAGCAATGAGGATATGCTATTAAGTTTTATAGCATGACTGAAGGCTTTTGCTGTATTTGCTGTCATTACAATGGAAGGCATAGGAAGGAGTGAAAATAAGAGTTGATACATCCAAGCTAGTCTGTTAGGCAAGATGATGCCAGAATTAAATTAAGTGTCCGCCCTACCTAAATGACCAGTAGGTGTGGAGTTCCCCTACGTAAATGACCAAGTGGATATGGGGAATTCCCACAGTGATGAATTTGCAAAAATGTCTTCATGTAGCTTTAAGAATGCATGTCAGCAGGGCTGGAGAGATGAGCAGCGATTATCAGCACTTCCTGCTCTTTCAGAGGACACACATTTGGTTCCCAGCACCAATGCCGGATGGCTCACAACCACCTGTAACTCCAGCTCCAAGGCACTATAACACTCATGTGCAGATACCCACACACAGACAGACAAATACGTACATATAACTAAAACTAAAAAGACTAAAAAAAATGTCTTTAAAAATAAAACAAATTTAAAAATTGTGGAATGGTACACTGTGAAACACGGGAAAGGGATTCCTCAATGACTTGTCTTAACGGTACAAATGCTGCATTCAGTCATCTCAACTAAATAGGATGGAGGCTTTTCTGCTAGAAATGTTAATTATAACTTTGTCTTGAAATATATACAGATTGTAGTATCTACAGAAATGATATTTTCCTTAGGGTGCCAGCCGAATAGAGTCCAGTTTGCCAACATGTATTCTATCTTTCTTTTGCTTGCAGCTAGCACGGACTTGCTATGGCCTCAAAACTTCGTGAAGGGCAGGTGAGATGGCTCTGTGAGAAACTGCACTTGTCGCCAAAGCCTGACAACCTGAGTTCAGCCCTATGACTCACATGGTGGAAGACAAGAACCAACCCCTGCAAGTTCTCCTCTGATCTCCATATGTGAGCTGTGGCATGTGCAAATGCACAGACGTGCAAACAAATAAAAATTTCAAACTGTTTGGAGCTTGTTTTCTTTTGATGCTTCTAGAGTTGCATCTCATTTTGTGTTCCTATAGAACATTCTGAAGAAATTATTCTAAGATTCCATCATAAAACTACTACAAGGTTTATTCCAACAGCATTCAGATTTGTCAACTATGCAGTCATGTTCTTACATTAAGCAAATTTATTTCTGAGATATTTATGTACTGGCATGTATCCAATGGCCTATCTGTATTCCATATTTAGGTCCAAAGTTTTTAGTGATAAATAGTATGTAGTCACCATTTAATGACCACTATGGCTGAATTTTACACCAGAAATGAGATGGCTTTGAGGGTGCAGAATGAGCTATCTCCAAATTCTTCAAACAGTTTAAAATGCCTATCACAGAGGGCAAGCGCCCTCATGTCACATAGCAAATGCTGTATACAAATGTGTTACAGCTGCTTGGATGGAATTCATCTGCTGCAATAACCTTTTTAAGCTCTTCCATATTGGCAGACTTGAATTCCACAACATTAAAACTCCTATCTGTAACTTCCAGATGCTAAAGATTAATCTGAAAATCATCTACAGATAAACAAGTTTCATAATCACTATTAATATAAATTGAGTGGCTGTGGTTTGCATTAGCATCAGAAAGTATTTTTCACAGACTGGCCTCTTCCATTGGCTCCATGAGCCTGGAGATGGGCGCTCCTAGCTGCCGTGGGTCGCCAGCTTTCTGTTTCTTCAGAACTTGCTCTTCTATTCCTCTCTCTCCATCACTGATTTTCAATAATTTTATTGTTTTTTTCCATTGGTACAATAAAAACTGAGACATTTTTATGGGCGAACTACATAACTTTATCGATCTTCTATTTCTAAACTTCTCAAGTAGGATGCTCTGGTTCAAAGCTTTGAAAGATGCTGTAAACACATGCTTCTCTGCGACAAGATTGGATTTTCTCTTGCTACTATCAAAAGGTGACAACTCTACCACCTTTATCTCCTATTGCGACTAATTCCCCAGAATTATTCTGTTATTGGAATTCTGTCTGCTTCTGCTACCTTGGCATCTAGTGCTCATTTCACCTGAGAAAGCATCGCTGAGTAGCATCCCTGCCTCCAGCGCCCACAGTGGCCGTGCTGGTGGTAGGAATGCACGTGTGCTTCCACTGCATTTTAACTTACAAGCACTCTTTCTTCTTAGTGAAAAATACATTTCTATACATACTACAGAATATTTGCAGTAGTGGAAAAAATAGAAATTAAGTGAAGATATTCAAAGGAGCCAGCAGCACCACCTTTTAATGACTGTGCCTTTGAAAAACTTTATAAACTCAACCTTAAGTTTCTTAAACTATAAAGTGAGAAAAAATGGATACCCCATAGGCTGAAATAAAACTATGTATATGAAGTTCCTCTCATTAGCCAGGGAAATAGGTTAAACTGCTCCATGCAGTACTAAGTTAAGTTGGAGATATCAGAAGGAACACATGTTTAACTTAATATAGGTATAGATAGCTACATATAAAAATATTTATAGACATGTGTTTGTGTATGAGTTAGTATGTGTTTTCTCAATTGAAAGATCCTGGAAGAAATGACATTCTAGTAACCCTGAACACAGTAGTGTGCAGATGCTGGTTCTAACACTTCTTGAACAAATAGCTAACTATTGGATTGGATATGAAATGTGCTAGGTGAGACTGGACTGTGTAGAATTACAAAGTAAGGAGTTACTGAAGCTATATACACACTAATGGATTATGGCCAAAGGAGCACAGAGGCCAACTGAAAGAACTGACAATAACCCACACTAGGACAACTTGAGCAATAAAATAACAGATAGCACTGGGTCATAATCCTAAGCATAAAAAAATCTGAGTCCATATTGATACAAATAAATGGCTAAGTGAATAAATTGGGGAGAATAGACAAATCTCCCACTAGAATTCCAAATACGTTATGCAGATACTCTACCATACAGGAACGAGAGCTTACTTTCTCTTTCCCACTCCATATGCATAGTGACTTTGTTCCAAAGTCTATATGCAGTACTGAAAGAGGAAAAAAAAAGAGGAGCTTTTCAGTAGAAAAGGTTGACAAATACTGCTTTAGTCAGGTTTTTGAGATCAATACCAAGAGTCACAAATGATATTGACAGCATGTAAGCTTGATATGACATGACGAAAATCTCACCTTACATTTATGATTTTTCTCTAAGGACTTTGCAACTGTGTATAATAATGACAAAAATATTAGAGAAGTTCTAACAGAGAGGCCTTCTATAATATTCCTGACTGGTATTCTTCAAAATGTCATGGTAATCAAAAATGAAAACAAAACAAAACAGAAAATATTACAAAGAGGCCAATATAACTGAGTGTGATGTTGGACCTCGGATAGAGTTACGGAACAGAAAAGGACATTAGGCAAAGACATGAGGAAACATAGACATACTATAAACTTATCAATAATATATCTATTGGTTCATTAATTATAATAACATTTCATAGGGGTAGTTTGATGTTAATAATAGGTTAATAAATGGTTCTGCATGAGAACTCTGTAGTATATACTTAATTTTCTAAAAGTCTAAAACTCTTCTTTCATTAATTTTTAGCATGCGGTTGAAACGGAATCTCCCTGCAGCCCCAGCTGGCCTGGAACTTGACAAGATCAGCTCTTCTTCAACCAGCAGGAATCAGCTGACCAATGTTTCTTTGACTAACATTGGGACCTGTTGCCCATTTCCACAGTTTTATGCTAGGGTTTTGTCTGCTTGAGCTTGCCTGGGTCTTGTGAATGCCATCATCATTGCTGTAGGTTCATATGAGCAAGGTCCCAGGAGCCTGAAAAATTCTATTTCCATATGGTCATGCACCTCCTCCCCTAACTCTTATAATCTTTCCAACCCCTCTTCTGAAATAGTCACTGAGCCCTGGGTGGGTGAAATTTAATACTGGAGTCCTGTCCAAGGACCCACACTGCAGACTCATTCTCTAATGGTCCCTGAGTCCTGGGTTCATTACCCTCTGTTGCATGAAGGAGCTTCATTGTCAAGAGTTGAAAGATGCATTAGTAGTCTCTACCCCTTGTTCCACTATGTTCCATGAGTCTTTGTGTAGAGGTTCTATCATAGATGGGTTGCTTAGGGTTGGGCATTTCACAGACAGTCTGTGTGGGACTCTGTATTAGCCCTCATCTTTTGCAAGAGAAGCTTCTTTGATGCGACTGGCATACTTGTCTGTAAATATAAGGATCCATATTTTGCATGTAGTTAGAAATTACATTTGTCTAGGGATATGGCAGCTTTGGGGTTCTGTCTAAGATCTATGACCTCTCAAGCCATGTGCATTTGGCAATGTTTACAGTACCACAATGAGTTCTTTCCCACTGAGTGAGCTTTAAGTCCAATTAGATGGTTATTGATTACTCTTAAGATAAAAGTACCAGTACTTCCCTAATATTGTTTGCTGTGCCAATCGTTGTGGTTATTAGGCCTTAAGGCTGGAGTTGGACCACTGATTGATGTTCTCCCTTAGTACCTTGCATAGTGTTCTCCAAAACTATGAGAGCTAGTCTTCAGAGGAGGTGGCTTTCAGGTTTAGTTTCAGCTGTGTTACTCCAAGTCATCTGAAGTATGTTTTAACTTCAAGCTCTGAGAGTCAATCAAGGGCTGTAGTAGCAATAACCTGTGTGATTGTGGGAGTCTCTTGTACTACCCTTACCACAGCTTGAAGGGATATGTCTCTTGTCTGGCACTCTCTTTTGTTATAGCTTTTAGCTATATACATAGACTTATGTAGTGATAAAGTATGTACAATCTTCAGTAGGTTTTTGAACTAATACAATTCCTTCTGGTTTTTTTGTTACACCTCCTCTCTTTCTCTCTCCCTGCTTTATCCTCTGTCCCTGTCGCTCTCTCTCATGGCGGAGTGACAGGCACCGGCAGGTGCACCCCCTCACCAGGTCCTCTGTCTCCCGGCCAGCAGGAGAGAACGGTGAGGGGGATCAGGCACAAGTCTCGTGTCCTACTTCCCTTGTATTGCTCCAGCCTCTGCCGCGGTAGGAGAGGGCCTTTACGGGGAAGCAAAGGGACATCTGGTGCTGTGGCCTGCCCGTTGTCAGCCTCCCGGCCCACTCCAGAAAACAATCAGGCACGACTGGGGTCCCCGTCTGACCAAAGAAGCGTGCTGTTACGATGATACAGCTTTGTTAATGTAACTTCTTCAATGGTACTGCAGGAAACCGTTTACTGAACTTATCAGGCACATTATAAAGGTTTAGAGTTACAGGTATTAGCATACAGCGGGAAGTTTCTACCAGTCACTTTTACTGGTCACTCTGATCATGCTTTTACTTTACATAGAGGCTACTACTGTCCACGTGCTGTTCATGAGGGAGGAGGTAATTTTCCTCCAATGGCACTTAAACCCCTAGTTCACCTAATTACCATCGTATGTGTGGTATGTGCCTATCTCCTCTGGCTAGTCTTTGTTTTAGCTCCTCTCAGCGCCATCTTGCCCAGGCCACGAGGTGCCAGCCGGTCAATTAGGATTTCTTAAGGCCCAACATGTCCCCAGTTAAAGTACTCCTATTTTTGCCATTTCATCCTTGATAATACCTCTTTCCTATGGTCCACCCCTGACTTGAGCTTCTTCTTTCTCTTTAACCCCTTAGTTCCTTGTATAATTCTCCTTCCCCTTCTCATTTAAATATGCCCATTTTACCCATTAATTTAAAAAATACCTCTCATGATGCCTATCAGATGAAATGATCTGTTTAATCATTATCATTATCATTAGTAATAATGAAATACATTCCCAGTTGGTACATAGTATTATCATTAGTAAAAATGAAACACATTTCCATTTTATACTCACAAGCATAACCACATTCATAACAATATTCCTGCTTTCAATGAAAGTCTTTATATCATAAAGAAGAAGCAGTTAAAATTTGTAGAAAAAGATCTGGAGAGACAGCTCAGCATTGTGAAAAATACTGTCTGCCCTTGCAGAGGACCCAGGTTCGAGTCCCAACACCACCTTCTGACCTCCATGGGCACTGCACGGCAGGGGTGCACTTACCTACATGCAGAATACACTCATATACATAAAATAAAAATATTTTTTTAATTTAGAGAAAATCACACTGAGATTAAATGCTTGTCTCTGAGTATTTACAAACTTTGTGACTTGGACAAGTTATTCTCTGTTATGGTATGAATATGAAGTGCCCCTCCCCCAAAAGGCTTGGTACTCTGTTGGTGGTGCTAATTTCAAGGTGTTTGGGTCACTAAGGGACTAACTTCATCAGTGGATAAGTCCAGTAGTGAGTTCTTACTGGATGAGTTATGAGGAGATGGGGCCTAGTGGTCTCTAGGAGTGTGTGCTTGGAGAATATATCACTTCCTCCCTTCCTCTTTTTCTCTCTGCTTTATGGCTATCATGAGGTGAGTACCTTTGCTCCACCAGGCTCACCCCATGATGTTCCATCTCAACACCAGTTCCTTAGCTAAGGGGCCAGTTAGCCATGGACTAAAACTTCTGAAGCTGTGAGCCAAAATAAACCTTTCCTTCCTCACATTGTTTCTTTAGTGTTTTTCACTGTGAAAAAGCTGCCTACTGTAGAAAACTGGGGGGGCTGCAGAGATGACACTGAGATTAAGAGCACTGGCTGTTCTTGTAGAGGGCCTGGGTTTGGTCCCCAGTGCCTACAATGTGGCTAACAACCATCTGGAACTCCTTCCAGGGGTTCCAGCATCCTCTTCTGACATCCTCAGGTATTGCACAGGCAACACTCCCAGGCAATACATGTATGCACATAAAATAAAATAAATAAGCTTTAAAAAAATTTTTTTTTTGGTCTTTTTGAGGCAGGGTCTTCCTGTAGCCTCAGCTGGCCTGGAACTCACTGTGTAGACCAGGCTGGCCTTGAATTCATGAGATCTGCCTGCCTCTGCCTCCTGAGTGCTGCGACAAAAAGCATGCGCCACCACACCTGGCAATAAATAATTAAAAAAAAAGAAAGAAAATGGGGGCAGTAGAAATGGTTCAGTAAAGAGCATTGACCACTCTTGTAGAGGACCTGAATTCAAGTACCAGCACCCACATGGCAGCTAACAACCATCTGTACCTCCAGTTCCAGAAGATCCGATGCCTTCTTCTGACCTCCAAGAGCACTGCACGACCTGGGTGCACTTACACACATGTAGACAATACACTCATACACATTAAAAAAAGAAAACTGGCATTAAGAAGTGGGATCATTGCTATGACTTTTCCTGATTTGTAGGAGAAACTGGAAATGTTTGGAGAAGGAGGCTTTAAAAGTTTGCACTGCTGTAAGTGGAGCTTAATGAGTGACTCTGATGTGAGCTCATAAGACCAGAATACTAATAAGACGTAGGCAATAAAGTGTCATGTGAAAATAAGGACTCTATTAGGAGTTGGACTATGGGTTGTTCATGTTTCATTTTGATTAAGGACATGTCTACATGCCCTGAGAATTTGTAGAAGGTTCAATTTAGAAGTAATGGACTAATTAACCTGGTAAAGAAAATTTCACAGCAGCATAACATTCAGACTGTGGCATGTTTATTGCTTATATCTTTTAGCCAGACTTACAGTGCCAATAAAGAAGAAAAGTCAGGGTAAAAGAATTTGAAAAGTTGTAGTTTGGCCAAAAGAAAAAATGAAAACTTGGGTCAGGGAAGATATAATTTTTAAATAAACTAGCACCACTAAAGCGGGTCAAGTATTTAACACTGAGACAACTAGAAAGATGCCTTGGAGGTATCTTAGGAATTGTTTGGGCCTCATTTATTACAGGTTCAATAGTACAGATGTGTAAACTCATTTGAAAGACATTTTGAGAAGAAAGCTCTAGAGTACCCCACGTACACAGGGATTCCTAGCAAAGTGTTCCCCAAATCTAGCTATCTAGGAACTCAGAAGCCACAGCAACCTTGGTATAAGAGGCTCCACTCACTGTTTGATTTGACATCATGCACATGCTGTAGGTTGTACAGGTATACAGAATGTGACAGTTATGGGGTCTCAAAGACTTCCACCAAGAATTAAAAAACAGACCTGGGAGGTCTGACAATGTGTGGCATGGCTAGAATACCTTGTTGGGAAGCCCCTAAGATGGAAACTTATGAGTCTGTGACAGTGAGATTGAAATTGAGTGGTGACTCCAAGAAATCTGAGATATCAACAGTAAGGAAAGTTTATTAAGGAAAACCACAGGCAGCCAGCAAAGTCAGCCCAATGTGGGCTGCAGCCAGCAAGGCCATAGGGCTGGGGCTGCCCAAACCAGAGGGAGCTTACATCCCACCATTATGTGACTTTGAAGCTGGACGTGTGTACAGGATTCTCCGTACCCTGCTGGATTTCAGATTTGCTTCCTTGACTCTCTTGGTAATCTCCTATCCACCCCTTTGAAGTGGAAATGAATATCTTAGATCTGTCCTATAATTGTATAAGAATGTAATTTTTTTTGTTTTTACACAAGGTCATATCTAGAATTTGCCTTGAGTATAGGAGGAGACTTTGAATATGGAATTTGAGAAACACTAGAACTGGAAATTCTTAGAGATAAACTAAATATATTTTGCATTATTCAAGAAGAAGATGGCAAGATTTGGAGTCCAAGAATAGAATTTCATGTTTTGGATAGGAAGTTCCCTCTACCACCTCCTGCCCTCCCTTCACCTGCACTCATGTTCACATGTGGAAGGCTTGGTCTCTAGCTGGGAGTGCCATTGGAAAGTGATTGCTATTGGTGGACCTACTACCAATGGTTTTCACCCTGCAGGGCTTGAGTACACACCCCCTATACCCTTTGTATCAACAACCCAGCCACCAGAGGCCCCAGCCTATCTGATGTTGGTCCCACCCCAGCACGAGGTTGCATACATCCTTAGTGACCCATGGCCACTGAAAAATTTGGACACTGATTCACAAACACCTGCAATCTAAACACTGAGGTGCTTGCAGACACGACTGATGACCATCTCAGCAGAGAAATCATTCGGACACTGTGTTTCATTCTCTTTTCTTTCTTTTTTTCCTTTCATTTTCTTTTTTTTTTCTTTTTAGACAAGGTCTCACTGTGCAACACTGGCTGGCTTGGAGCTCTCTATGTAGCTAAGGCTGGCCTCAGATACCATGTTTCTTAGAATCAGAGCTGAAGTTCCATGCCCAGCTGATACCCTACAGTCCCTCTACAGAGAAGAAGTCTAAACTTGAAAGAAACTGTTATTATACCAGTCATCAGGACATCAGAAAGGGAAACAATAATTCTAGAAGCAGACCCCAAGGTAAAGGAAATTTATGAAATGCCTGAAAAGGAAGTAAAACTGTTATTCAAAGGAAACTCAGTAAGATGTAATAGGCTACAGACAATTCAATAAAACAACGAAAAGAACTCATGATCAGAATGAGATTCAATAAAGGAATGGATATAAAAAGACACGCAGGAATCTTGGGGCTGATGGACATAGTGAATGAGGTAGAAACATGCCATGCAAAGTGTCAACGATGGACCTAGTTGGGGGAGGGGGGGCAGGAAGAAAGGAGGAGATGGAAGAGAAGGGGGAGGAGGAGAGAGCATTAGCAAAGAATGAAGAAAGCCTGTGAGACAGCTGTGTACGGTGTGTGTACCAGTACCAGGAGACTGAGGCAAGAGAAGCGCATGTTCAAGGTCACTCTTGACTGCATAGTGAGTTCTAGGGCAGCCTGGGTGACATAGTGAGGCCCCTGTCTTAAAGACAAATAGCCCTATGAGACATTAAATGAGAAAGTATTCATATGAGAAAAGACAAGAAAACACATTCAAAACCTATTTGACAAAAACTTGATTGAATGTGGATCTGCAGAGCCAGACAAAATGTCACACACCTGTAATCCCAGCACTTGGAAGAGGGAAACAAGCAGATCAAGAGTTCAAGGTCATTCTTAGCTACATAACAAGTTTGACACCAGCTTAGGCTACAATGAACAAACAAAAAATTGAATATCCAGATCCAGGAATCACAAATGTGCCCAATTTGAGTCATATTAGAATCAAAGTCAAAGATACAGTAAATTCTAAATGTAGCAAAGAAAAAGAAAAGGAGAGCCAAGGAACATGAAAAGGAGTCATCATTAGACTAACAGCAAATATTTCAGCAGAAACTGTAAAGGCCAGAAGAGTATTGGAGGGGCATATTCAATATCCCGAAAGAAAACAAATCCCACCAACCAAGAATAGTAAGACTACAAGATATATAATAGTCATATATATATATATAACAATAAGAACACTGAAAATTATATAAAAGCATGGAAATTAAACAACATACATCTGGAAGAATGTACCAGTGACAATGTCAAAAGGAAATAAAAGCTTCTATGGAACAAATGAAGTTGAAAATAATTATTAGGATTTCAGTGGAAATGGCCCTCCACAGACTCAAGTGTCTGAACACTTAGTCCCCAGCAGGTGGTACTGTTAGGGTAGGTTGTAGAACGTTTAGGAGGTGAGGCCTATTTGGGGGGTGCGCGCATGCGTAAGCGAGAGACAGGAAGGGGCATGTCTTTGACTGGGGCTGGCCCGTCTTTCTATCTGATTTCTGGTCTCCTGAGATACAAGCAGTGCCATGAGAGAGCCACCATGGTTAGCGGCCTCTTCCACCGTCACGCTTCCCCATCACGATGGACTGGACCCTCCAACCACAAGCCAAATAAGTCCTTTCTCCCTTGAGTTGCTTCTTGCCAAGTATTTTGTCACAGCAACAAGGAAAGTAACTAATACAACAATATCAAAATCTTTAGGAGACATTGAAATCTGAACTGAGGGAAGCTTATAACAACAAACACATATCAAAAAGAAAGAGAGTGCTGCTGAGACTGGCTTAGTGGGTCTCCTGGTCTGTCACCAAGCAGGAACACTTAGGCAGATCCTGGGAACCCACATGATAGAAAAAGAACAGACTTCCTCAGGTTGTCCTCTGACTTCCACATGTGTGCTGTACCACTCCAGTGAGTGCACACACAGACACAAGTAAGTGTGTGTGTGTGTATGAGAGAGAGAGAGAGAGAGAGAGAGAGAGAGAGAGAGAGAGAGAGAGCGAGCTGAGAATAAATTCTTGGACATATAAAATCTATCAACACTGAATCTACAAGAAATGTAAACAAACCAATAAAAAGAAAAAATTGGGAGCTGGAGAAATGGCTCAGTAGTTAAAAGCACTGGCTGCCTCTGCAGAGCACCCAGGACCAGTTCCCAGCACTCACGGGGCAGCTAACAACCATCTATCACTCCAGTTCCAGGGGACCTGGCACCCTCTTCTGGTATTCATGGACATTGTGAACTTATGTGCATACAGGCAAAACATTCATACACATAAAATAAAAACAAATAAAAATCTTAGCCAGGTGTGGTGGCACACGCCTTTAATCTCAGCACTCAGGAGGTAGAGGCAGGTGGATCTCTATGAGTTCAAGGTCAGCCTGGTCTACGTAGTGAGTGTCAGCCTGGCTGAGGCTACAGGGAGACCCTGTCTCAAAAAGATGAACAAAAAAGGTAACAAAATTGAAGCAATAATAATTCTCCCACCAAAGGAAAGTTCAGGCCCTGATGGCCACTCTGCTGAATTAAAAAAACATTTAGAAAAGAACTAATATGCTTGCTTCAGCAGCATGAATACTTAAAAAAATTAGAAAGATACAGAGAAGATTTGCAAGGTCCCCTTGCAAGGATGTAAGCATGAGATGCAAATTCCTGAAGCAGTCACTAGAATTTCATGTTGAGTGAAATAAACCAAACTCAGAATGACAAGGATTATGTGGTTTCTCTCATAGATGAAATCTAGAAGAAATAAAAATAAAAAGACAAAGGGGGCTAGGCATGGTGGCACATGGCTTTAGTCCCAGCAGGGGGATCTCAGGTCAGCCTGGTCTGTATAGTGAGTTCCAGGTCAGTTGGGACGGTAGCCCTGGAAACAGGTCGATAGGGAGACCTTGTCTCAAAAGACTTAAAAAAAGGGGAGGGGGGAGAAGATGGGAAAAAATAAAAAGAAATGAATGTAGAGAGGGATTTTTAGGGAAGAAGAAGACCAGGGGAGGACAAGAGAGCATAACAGGGCTGTGAATGTGATCAAAGCACACTACATGTGAATGGAAATGTCACAGTGAAATGCACTCTTTACAATTATATGCAAGTTAAAATAACTAATATAATTCTTCCCAAACAAAAAGAAGTTATGCCAAACTCATTCTATAAGGTCAGCATTACCCTGATATCAAAACCAAAGACAGAAAAATTGAAGGAAGAAAAGAAAGAAATAAAACTACAGACCTACATATTTTTTTATGAGCACAGATGTCTAAATTCTAAAGAAAATTGTAGCAAACCAAATCCAACAGCACATCAAAATATACATCATTTTGAAGTGGAATTTGTTCCAGAATTCCCTGGATGGCTCAACATGTACAAATGAATAAACACAATTCATCACATCAATAAAATGAGATAAAAAATGACATGACAGTCTCAGTGAAGGCAGAGAACATCCATTGAAAGCAGACATCATTGCAGGGCTTCCTGCTTGCAACTGACCTCTCAGTTTCCTGTTCCTCCCTCCTGCTACCATGCCCCTCCATCTTGATGGACTCTCTAACCCTCTGGAACTATAAGCCAAAGTAAAATCTTTAGTCTATAAATTGCTTTTACTCATGGTATTTTATCATAGCAACAGAAAAATAACCAATACATGCATAAGTAAGGACTTACTAAATAGGACTTTGTTTGTTCAGAAAAGAAGGCAAACAATCAACCAATAATATCTAATGATTAAAAAGCTTCTGCACAGCAAGAAAATCATAAATCAGTGTAGAGGCAGCCTACACTATGGGACAATACTTTTCTAGCTATATGATGTGGTACTGACTTTTACAATATGGACATGTTCTGCACAGATGACTTTTACTTAAGCTTGCAACCAGAAAGTTAATCTTATCTTAAGCTTGTTCATGATATAGACAAGTTCACTGAGACCTGTGCTCCTCTTGTGACCTTGGCATATGACCTTAATCTTTCAGGACCCTTCCTTGCTCTGAACTTAAAACAGTATATGTTTGGATTGTATAATGGTGAATATCAAAAGTAATGCAAGCAAAAATTGTGTTTGAAACAATGAAGATCTGAAGATTAGCCTACTTGTGTTGTAAACTATAGATGAGATTCAACTGATAATGTGTTTGTGGTTGTATGTGTGAGTTTTGGTCTAGGTTTAGGGATCAGAAAGGGCAAGATTCTCTGATAAGATAAGGGTCAGACTTTTACTTCCCAATTTCATGCTGAATATTCTGTTTCAATAAAACAAAGAATATGCACTTGTTCAACAGCACTGTGCCAAGAGAATTCTGAAGGAACAGGTTCTTAGCAGTTGGGGTTTGCACTTGGCCTCAAAAATAGATGCTAAGAGCATGGATTTTTTTAAATTAAGGCATAGCTGTAATGTGGCATTGCATAGTAAATATGGCAATGTGACAGAAGATTAATATATAGAATATGCAAAGAACTCCAAAAACCAAACACCAAGAAAACAAACAACCCAGTGATGAAATGGTCTACGGAACTGAGCAGAAAGCTCTCAAAAGAAGAAATACAAATATCTGACAAGTATCTTTAAAAGTATTCCAACATCATTGAGTGTGGTGGTACATGCCTTTAATCCCAAAACTTGGAAGGCAGAGGCATGAGGATGTTTGTCAGTTATAGGCTAATCTAGTGAGTTCCAGGCCATCTGGTGCCACAGGGAGATCCTGTCTCTAAACAGAGCGCAAAAGAAAAAATAAGCCCAGTGTAGTGTTGCACACCTGGAGTTCCAGCACTGAAAGGCAGAGGCGGGCAGATCTCTGTGAGTTCCAAGCCAGCCTGGTCTACAGAGTGATTTCCAGACCAGCCAGGGATATGTTGTGAGTCCTCATCTCAAACAAAAAAGAACAAACTATAATGATAGATTTGTATGAAAATTAAAATGTCACAGGGAAACCCATTACTTTGTATGCAATATAGAGTCATTTTTTAGAGATTGTAAAAATTACAGTGCTATGATAACATTAGCATGGGCGTGGCATCAAAACAGACACAGAGTAGAAAAGGATAAAGAACTGTGGGGTTGGAGAGATGGTTCAGCATTAAGAGTGTTTATCGCTCCAGCAGAGAACCAGAGTTTGGTTCCTAGCACCCATGTCAGGTAGCTCACCTGTAACTCCACTTCCAAGTGACTCAATGGCTTTTTCTGACCTCTTCTGGCACCTGCATTCACATGTATGTACACCCATATACAGATACAAATGTATACACGATTAAAAATAAAAAGTAAAGTGGGTGTGGTGGCTCACATCTTTAATCCCAGCCTTCAGGAGGAGGAAGCAGGTGGATCTCTGTGAGAGATCCAGGTCATCTGAGCTGGGGCTACAGGGAGACCCTGTCCCCCCAAAACAAAAGTAAAATAAAATAAACAGAAACGAATTCATTTACTTTCAGCCAACTGATATTTGACTAAGATGCCAAGAATATACATCAAAGAAGACTCTCTGGTGAGAACTGAGAAATGCATTAATGAGTGGATATAACAATAAATCATTAAGAGCCATTTAAAACCATGTCCAGTAGGTAGAATTATAGTGTTAAAGAGGCAAATCGCCCCAGAAAATTAAGTGGGATAGTCTAAACAATTTCCAGGGTATCTGTTGAGAAAACCTGCCTTTTCCAGTTTCACTGGTCAATCAATCATTTGCTCATAGTAAGAACCCTAGGGAGGCAGGTTCACCTTAAGTTGTGTTAAATAAATGTTTGGAATACCTAGTGCTGTGGTCTCTAATTCTCAGCCCAGAGAGTGCAGTCACTGGACCAGTTAAATAAATTTGACTGATTTGGAACATCTGGAGTCTGAGTGGTCCTTCCCTGGGGTCTGAACACCATAACAATAGGATTAGGTTCTTCCCTATGGCCTACGACAGTCTAACCACAGGTTCTTGGCCCTGTCCTTGAAATGGACCTTCAGTCCAATCAGAAAGTAGTTTGTTACTCTCATAACATTTGCGCCAAGATTGCATCAGTGGGCATATTTTGCCAGGCTAGTCATTTCTGGAGCTTGCAGCATTCACAGCTGGATAGGTTGATGATTACTTTTCTTCTCTAGTAGCAAACATAGTACCTTCCAGCACTATGAAAGCTGGCCAGTAGAGATAAAGTTTGAGGTCAATACCAATTTCTCCTTGTTTGTTCTACAACTCACGTATGTAGTGTGGTTAGCAATAGGGCCACACCATCAAATTATGGTGGGTAACCAAAAACAATGGCAAGAGCCAGTATTATTGGGGTGTTAACCCCCCGTAGTTAACAATTTTGAAAGAAGAAATCCATTACTGGGATTGGACTTTTAATTTGCTAGCTTGTGGTGTCTGCTAAGGACATTGGCCCCCAACCCCCGTTCTTCTCATTATAGGATAATTCCATTTAAAATGCATTTTAAGAAGCTTCTAAGGTCAGGCGTGGAAGTGCACACTTTTAATCCCAGCACCTGGGAAGCAGGGGCAGGCAGATCTCTGTGAGTCTAAACAGCCTGGACTACCTAGTGAGTTCCAGGCCAGCTGGGGCTACAGGGAGAACCTCTCTCAAAAAGACTGAAAAAAAAAAAAGTTATGTAGTAGCAGATTTCCGTATGTCTTTTTCAGAAGTCACGTGGTGTTAGTCACGGAAGCATCCCTGCACTCCTCCCGCTGTCCGCCCTCTCATTCCCCGTCCTCTTCTGCTCCTGGGTTATTTTAAATTTAATATTTTCTTTGGCTGATTTATCAGTTCCTCTACCTTGTCTTTAAGATCTAATATTCTTTATTAAAGCCTTTAAAAAATTGTGTATTTTTCTTTTGTGCGTATGAGTGCAATGCCTGCATGTACGTAAGTACGTCCATGTCACGCAATGCCTGCGGAGGCCAGAAAGGGCATCAGATCCCTTGGAACTGGAGTTATAAATGGTTGTCATTGGCCATATGGGTGCTGGAAATTGAACCCGGGTCCTCTGCAAGAGCAGCCAGTGCTCTTAAACACTAAGTCATCTCTCCAGTCCCTGGTAAAGTCATTTTATATACCACCAATGGCCACAGAACATACAATGGCAAAAAATAATGTGAAATATACTATCGCGTTAAACATAAGGATAAAAGAAAAGAAAATTAAATGAATGAAAGAAGAGGGCGAGGGAAGTTTGATGCAGGCGCCGGTCCTGTCCATTCAGGGTAGCATTCTGTTACTGTTTTCCAAACAGCTGATCATTTAGATCATTTACGCATATGAACCTACAACAATGGTGACAGCATGTGCAAGGCCCAGGCTAGCTCAAACCAGATATACACCCCAGCATAGATGTGGGAAAGTGAGCAAGGAAGCCCAAGCCTTACCAAAAGCATTACAGATGGCTGCTGGGAGGGAGAAGAGTAGACTCCTTTCGAGGATATGACTGAGGTTAGTAAGGCTCCAGAAGATGAACCACACTGAAGGACATTTGATTTGGGGCACAAATTAGACTCTGTAAGTCTTATTAAATATATAATAGAACATTTTAAAGTAAGCAAGGGGCTGTAAGGGGAGGGTTAGGTAGGGGAGGGATCTAAATACCAAAGATCTGATATTCTGTCTTCCACCAGATCTAATCTATTGGTGAGGTTTTCCTCTAAATTGTTTTGTTTTGTTTGGCTGCTTGTTTCTTGAGACAGAGTCTTGCTAACTCTTCTGGAACTCCTATGTAGACCAGGCTGGCCTCAAGCTCACAGAGATTACCTGTTTCTGCCTTCCGAGTGCTGGGACTAAAAGTACATAAATCATCACACCTGACTTTTTGGTATTTTTGTTTTGTTTTGTGTTTGTGTTTGGCTTTTTTATCCTCTGCATTTTTTGGTATGACTTTCTCAATTTTTAAAATTTTATTTCAGTTTTTCTTTTCTTTATAGCAGCTATTCTGAATTGTTTTACTTATGTCACTCAGTTGTGTTTCTACAGTCTTTTTTTTTTTTTTAAGGCAGAGTCTCCCTGTAGACTCAGCTAGCCTGGAACTTGTTATGTAGACCAGGCTGGTCTTGAACTCACAGAGATCCATCTGCCTCTGCCTCCTGAGTGCTGAGATTAAAGGTGTGTGCCACCATGTCCAGCTTCTTGTTTGTATAGTCTCAGTTCAGTCTGTTTTCCATACATTCTTTGAGTGTTCTAGTTTCTGGTGGAGACATTTTGTCTTGGTTATTCTTGTGGTTTTTATTTTTGTGTTGAGAACAAGTCATCTGGAATTACGTCATATGTGGTGTTTCAAGGTATCTGATCTCGTCTTTATTGAGTAGATGTTTGGGTCTTTGCTGTTACCCCAACTTGTCGGACTGTGGCCCAGCTGAGCGATGCTTGGTGTTCAGTATTGAGCCACTCTGTGTTGATACGTGAATGGAGTATAAAAACCGGTCTCAGTTCAACTCCGGGTTGGTGCAACTTCTGAGTCGGAGGTTCTCAGACATGGTCCTAGAGTGTGGGATGGGCAGGGCAGCTGCAAGGTGAGCAGAGGGGCAAACAGGTCAATGCTGGGTTTTGATTGGAATGATGGGAGTGATTCCAAATCAGTGGTAACCAAGAAAATGTGCAAATGAATCTCTTGACTACATGAACTAGCCGCACAATGTGGTATGGCAGTAAGCACAGGATAGGTTCTGTAGACCTGACCGAGCTGATCCATTGTGAAGGTCACTTGACCTAATCTAGGCCTGGGAGTGTGGGACAGTGTCGAGGGAATGCTCAGATTTTTCAATGGACTGTGTGACCTGATGTGGGCCTGAGAGCATTGGATGGGAGACAGGGAGTGGCCGGGGTTGTGGAACTCACCAGGCTGGAAGTTGCATGGGGGTCTCCTACATTTCCTTGACAATAGCCATTCTAACTGGGGTAAAATGAGATTTCAGTGCAGTTTTAATTTGCATTTCCCTGATGGGGAATGTTGAACATGTCTACATGTATGTGTTGGCTATTCGAATTTCTTCCTTTGAGAGCTGTCTATTCAGTTTAATTGGTTCGTTTATTGTTTAGATGATTTGTTTTATTGGTATTTAATTTTGGAATTTTTTATAGATTCTAGATATTAATCTGTCAATATATACTTGACAAGTATTTTCTTTTTTTTCGTAGACTGACTCTTCATTCTACTGATTGTTTCCTCTGCAGTACAGAAGCCTTTTAATTTCATGCAATTCCATTTTTTGTGGCTGTTTTCTGTACTCTTGGAGTCCTTTTCAGTATGCCCTTGCCTATGTCTATATTTTGCCTATGTTTTTCTTTAACAGCTTCAGAGTTTCAGGTCTTTGATCCCCTTTAAAAAGAAGTGTATGTGTGTGTTTGTGTGAGAGAGAGAGAAAGCATGCAAATATGCACTAGAGCACATGTATGGTTAAAGAATAACTTTCCTGTCCACCTTACTGAGACAGGATCTGTCTTGTTTCTGCTGCTGTGTAGCATACTCCAGGCAACCTAGCCTATGAATTTCCAGGTGATTTCTCCTGTCTGTTTTCCATATTGCCTTAGTGCTGGGATTATAAATGGGTGCCATGGTGTCCTGATTTTTATGTGGGCTCCATGTGTCGTGCTGATTTGTTCATCAGGCTTGCATGCAAATGCTTTTATCCACTGAGACATTTCCCTAACCTTCAAATTATTCAGGTGAAAGATATGGATCGAATGTTATTCTTGTACATGTGGATATTCATTTTTCTGGCATCATTTGTTGAAAAGGCTGTCTTTTTTCCTGTGAGGTACATGGAGTTGTGTAGGCTTATTTCTGGAACCTCTATTCTAGTCCATTGGTCTACATGTCTCTTTTGAATAATCAACATGCTGTTTTTGCTGCTGTGGCTGTGTAGTAAGTTTCAGAGGAGATACAGTATGACTCTTTTGCTTAGGATTCCTTATACTCTTTGGAGTCTTTTGTACTTTAATATTTTATTTGTTATTTTAATGTATATGTATGAGTGTATTGCTGGAATGTATGTAAGTGCACCCATGTCATGTAGTACCCATGGAGGTCAGAAGACGGTGTCAGAGTCCCTGGAACTGGAGTTGTTACAGATGGTTGTTAGCTGATCTGTAGGTGCTGGGAACTGAACCTGGGTTCTCTGCAAGAGCAGCCAGTACTCCTAACCACTGAACCATCTCTCCAGTCCCCATCTTTTGAACTTTAATATTTTGTAAAAATAATATTTGAAATGTAATAAAGAAAACCTTAAGGTTCTCTTCACTAGTTATGGGAAGTACAGGAGTTTTCATGAGGGTTATGCTGAGTCTGTATATCACTTTCAGCAACAGAGTAATTTTCACAAAATTAATTCTGCTAATCCATGAGTAATTAAGGTCTTTCCATATTCCAAAACTTCAGGTTTTTTCTTCAGTTTCATCATAGAGGTCTTCTCCCTCTTTAGATTTATTCCGAGGTATTTTCTATCGCTCTCTTTTCTTGGAAGTTATTGTGCATGGGGTTTTCCCAGTTTCTTTCCTGGCAAGCTAGTTGTTGCTACCTGATGCTGGTATTTTGAGTTTGTACACTACTTTTCAGAAAGTGTTTATAAGATTTAAGCATTTTGGGTGAAGTCTTTAAGGTATTTTAAGTACAGGACTCGTCCCCTGCAAACAGGGAATATCTGACTTTCCCTTCCTGGTGGATCCATTTCCTTCTTTCTCTAGTGCTATTGCTCTAAGATTCAGTCACTTTGCTGAACGAGAGCCGAGGTAGTGGATCATGCTTATCTTGTTCCCGATTTTAGAGAAGATTCTTAGACCTTTTCCAATTTGGAATAATGTGGGCAATAGATTTATTGTAGATCAGCCTTTATTGTGTTAAAGTGTGTCTTTCTAGTCATAATTTCTTCAGGGCTTTTATCCTGAACTTTTCCACAGGACTTTCTACATCTAGTGAGATGACTATGTAATTTCTGTCCTTAAGCCTATTTATGTGTTGCATTACGTTCATGTTTTTAAAAATGTTGTTTTTTTATTTTAGGTATATGTGTTGCTTGCATGTATGTAGTCACACCCATTCATACTATGCCCACAAAGGCCAGAAGGAGGCATCTGCTCCCGGGAACTGGAGGTATGAATGGTTGCTTGTCACCGCGTGAGTGCTGCGAAACAAACCCAGGTGCCTGTAGAAACGGCCACGTGCTCTGAACTGCTGAGCCTTCTCTCCTCCTTCCCCTTCATTACATTTTTTGATTTGCATATGTTGAGCCGTCTTTGCATCCCTGGAATGAAATCAACTATGTCATGATGTATGATTGTAACATGTTTTATTGAGAATTTTTGTATCTATGTTCCTCAGGTAAATGTGTCTTCTTCTTGTGTTTTTATCTGGTTTTGGTATCAGAGTAATGCAGACTGAATTTGATGTTTTTTTTTAAAAAAAACATTTTTTAATTTATTATCTTTACTTTATATGTATGAGTGTATTGCCTACATGCATGTAAGTGCACCCATATCATGTAATGCCTGTGGAAGTCAGAAGAGGCTGCTGTATCCCCTGGAACTGGAGTTGTGGACAGTTGTTAGCCACCGTGTGTGTATGTGCTGGGAATCTAACCTGGGTCCTCTGCAAGAGGAGCCTGTGCTTTTAACCACTGAGCATCTCTCCAACCCCTGGTGGCGTTCCATGCTTTTTTTTCTGTATGTTTTAATTGAATTTTTGTGTATTTCCTATACAACATTTTAATCATCTTTGTACCCTTCTCCATTGGTATCCTCCCATAGCCCCTCACTGGATTTCATGCATTCTATCATTTATGTTAATGCCTTTCAAGTCAAGTTAATGTCTTCAGAAATCCCAACTGCTGGGGTCTAGTCAGCCTATCTAGAGTCACTTCCTTAAAGATCAGCTCTTCCTCACCCAGCAGGAATCAACTGCCAATATTTTTTTGACTAAGATTGGAATCTGTTGCCCAATTTCACAGTGCTATGCTAGGTTTTTGCTTGTTTGAGTTTGCCTGGGTCTGTGAATGCTGTCACCATTGTTGGAGGTTCATACGAGCTAGGTCCCAGGAGCCTGAAAGATTCTATGGTCATGCACCTCCTCCCCTGACTCTTAATCTTTCCACCCCCTCTTCTGCAACGGTCACTGAGCCCTGGGTGGGTGAAACTTAATACAGGAGTCCGGTCCAAGGACCCACACTCTGCAGACTCTTAGCCATTTGTGGCCTTCTGTGTTTCTGGCCCTCTGTTGCACGAAAGAACTTCATTGTTGAGAGCTCAGAGAGATACAACAGCATTCCACTGTGTTCCCTGAGCCTTACTTGTGTAGGTTCCATTGTAGATGTGACACTTAGGGTTAGGCATTTCCAGACACTTACTCTCTGTGTGTGACTAGTTGTGAAACTCTACAAGAGTCTCCATGTGCTGCAAAAGATGCGTCTTTGATGATAAGTGACTGGCATACTTGTCTATAAGTATGGTTAATATTTAGCACATAACAAGAAATTCCATTTGTCTAGGGAAGTGACAGCCTTGGGGTTTTCTCTAAATCTATGGCCTCTCAGCCATGTCTAATTGTCCATGTATATATACAGTTCCCTCCCATTGAATGGGCTTTACGTCCACTTAGGTGGCTGCTCATTATCCCCAAGACAAACGTGCCACCTGCCTCAGCATTGCTGTGCTGGCCATTGTTGTGGTCATTAGGCCTTAAAGCTGGGGTTGGACCTCTGATTGATGTTCTCCCTTAGCAGCTTGCTTAGTGTTCTCCAAAACTATGAGAACTAGCCCTCACAGGGGGAGGGGGAGGTGGCTTCCAAGTCAGTTCCAGTTCCACTGTTCCAAGTCCGGATTCTTCAGCAATAGTGTCCTAACTTCAAGTTCTGTGAGGCAATCAAGGGCTTGTGGCAATAACCTATACGATTTGGGAGTCTCTTGAACTAATCTGGCCAACAGCTCAAAGGCAGGTTTCTCCTGTCTGACACTGTTTCTTCTTATATAGCCTTCAGATATACACGTGGACTAATTTTTCAGTAGGTTTTTGAAACTAATTCATTTCACTCTGGTTTTTATACCAGCTAGGCACTGTCTATCTCTCCTCTCTCTTCCTGTCTAAACCTCCCACTTCTCTCCCCAGTTAAGTGTCCGCTTTGTCCCCATTTCTCCCTTGACAGTGTCTGTCTCTGATGTCCCCCTCTCTTGTGCTCCTTCTTCCCTTTTACTCCCGTGGTTCCTTGTGTAGCCCTCTCCCCTACCGTTAAACGCCCACATTTTACATGATCCCCCTGTCTCAGGCTTCTTTCCCTTTACTTCCTTGGATGCTTTCCCTTTTCCTGGCTCCTGCAGTTTCATCAGGATATATACTCACATTGAAGGATTTAGAGCCAGTTTCCACAAATGAGGGAGAACACACGTCCTTTGTTTTTCTGAGCCCGTGTTGCTTCACCTAGTGTAACAGTGTCTAGTTCCATCCATTTACCTGCGAGTTTCATGATTTCACCTTTCTTTACTGCAGTGACCCACCTCTCAGTACCAATTTTCTGTATTAGCTTTCTGTCATTGTAGCACGTATCTGAGTTAATCAACTTATAATGAAAAAGGTTTTATTTTGGTTCACAATTTGGGGCATTCCAGTTCATAATCAGAAGATTGTCTTCAAGATTCTGGTCGGGGAGCAGCACAGTGCGGTAGAGAGCAGGTGCTGGGCCAGAACCTGCCGCTTTAGTTTCTGTGTGATCAAAAACAATTAGAAAACAAACATTTGTAAAGAAAAATGGATTGTTTTCTAGTTTGGTCAAACTGGGGAGAAAAAGGATTTGATTTCTCTCCTCTGTGCCTGAGGTGAGATTACTTACAATTATACTTACAATTACTTATAGAAAACCGTGAGACAAAGGCCAGAATTAGACTGAGATGTGAGACAGTTTGCTCCCTCCTTTTCTGGGGAAGGTTCTTTGGCCCCAGGCCTCTTTCACTACCTCTTCTTAGCAGGTACCTCTGTTCACAGGAAGATCTGTTACACTTATAAAAATTGGGCTGTTACAGAGACAGTTTCTTGGTTCAAGTCCAGGCTGAGGCAAGGGGGTAGATATTCTGTCTCAAAGATTCCCCTAACTTTGAAAGTGAAAAGACTCCCGGTTTTTTGTTTGTTTGTTTGTTTTT
Source organism: Eospalax fontanierii (assembly GCA_035773235.1). Classification (NCBI taxonomy): domain Eukaryota; kingdom Metazoa; phylum Chordata; class Mammalia; order Rodentia; family Spalacidae; genus Eospalax; species Eospalax fontanierii. The sequence continues at coordinate 38,719,117 of CM069553.1, read as the reverse complement.
ATGGTATGGTAGGTGGAAAAGCTTTATTCATTCGGGTCCTGGAAGAATTCCTTGTCTCTGGGGTCATTCCTTGACAGGTATAGATGAAAGCTTTTTCTATCTTGCCTTTAAGATCAATTTTAAGCTCCAATCCCTGCATGCCTATTTTTAATCTAATTAATTATTTTTATTTTATGTGTATGAATGCTTTGCTTACATGCATCAGTGCATGCAATGCCCACAAAGTACAGAAGAGGGCATTGGATCCCCTGGAACTGAAGTTCCAATAGTTGTTAGCTGCCATGTGGGTGCTGGGAACTGAACCCAGGTCCTCTGCAAGAGCAGTCAGTGCTCTTAACCACTTAGCCATCTCTCCAGTCCCTAGTGAGCTTTTTTTTATCATTGTAGCAGAATACTTTATGGTAACAACTTAAAGGAGGAAGGAAGGAATTATTCCAGGTCATCCTTTGGAGGACATAGTCCATCGTGGCAAGGGAGGAGGGCGAGGTAGTGGGGACAGCTTATGTCTGGCAGCGGGAGCTGACTAGTCGCTTTGTGTCTGTAGTCAGGAAAAGGCTTGGGTTAGAAGCAGATGTAGGCTCTGACCCTCAGGACCTACTTCCCAGCAATCTACTTCCTCTGGCTTACTACCACCTCCTACCATTTCACAGCCTCCAAAACCTTGCTTCCTGTGGCCAGTTCAAATTGAGATGTGTTGTGGGAATCTGCACTAAATCTGCAAGTTTATTAACAAGAAAAGAACATAAAATATAACTATTTTACATTGATTACATATTGAAGTGATAATTACATGGATATACCTGATTAAGTAAATGCTTTATTTTAGTTAATTTTACTTTTGTGCTTTTATTTTTTAATGTGAGTACTATAAAAACTGTATTAGTCACTTCTCTATTGCTATGATAGAAACACTGACCAAGGAAACTTTTAAAAGGAAGAGTTTATTTAGCTTATGATTCCAATCAGCAAGGGTCCATCACGGCAGGGAGGCGTGGTGGCAGAGGTGGCTGGAATAGAAGCAGAAGTAATTGCTCACATCTTTGAGCAGCACAGGAAGCAGAGAGCTGGCAGGGCTAAGAACTCTCCAAGCCGAGCTCAGTGCTTCTTCCAGCATGGCCACGGCTTCTAAGACCTCCCAAAACAGCCACCAACTGGGGACAAAATGTCCAAATACTTTGAGCCTATGGGAGACATTCTCATTCAAACCACTACAGAAATTAGCACTGCCTACATGATTTGCCTTAATACCTATCGGACAGTACCACTCAGGAACAGTGGTGTCAGTCCAGAGGCTGTGTAGCAACATCTGGAGATAGATAGTTTTACTCAAAGAACCAAAGTGGATGAAAACATTTGAAAAATCAGTTGATTTGTTATATAAACAGGGTGAGAAGAAAACCAATGTGATCATCTCAGTAGCTATTGCAAAAGAATTATGATAAAGCTTAGTACCATTTATGACAAAGACTTTCAGCAAATGAGAGAGAGAAAAAGATAGAGAGACACTTTTAAAATCTGAAAAGGTTCAGGTTGGTAGCACACATCTGCTTCAGTTATATAATGAGTTCCAGGCTAAACTGAGCTACAGTATCTCAAAAAAATAAATAAATAAAGGCCAGCATAGTGGTCCAGCACTTGGGAGTCAGAGGCAAGTACATCTTTGTGAGATGTAGGCCAGCCTGGTCTATTCGGTGAGTCCCAGGCCACTTGAGGCTATAAGGAAACTCTATCTCAAAAAAACCAAAACCAAAAAAAAAAATAAACCTAAATAAGGGGCCAGTGAGATGGTTCGGCAGGTTAAGGTGCTACCAAGCCTGACACCTTGAGTTTGACCTTGGGGACTCATGCCTACAGCTAGGTCATAGGGGTCATAACTTTCCTCCTGAAGTTATAGGCATGTGGTCTAGACTTAACAGACACACAGGCCAATAATAGTACAGAGTAGAGGGTTCGGAAACAGGTCTACCCATACACAGTCACTCAGTCTACAATGCAGCTATAATTGCAATGAAGTAGGGAGGGATTTTTAAAGGTGGACTCTTTATAGATATCTGTATGAGAAATGATGAAATTGAATCACTAACTCATACTGTCTGTAAGAACAGCTGAGATAAAAACGAACGGATAAAGAAGATGTGCTGCAATGCACTGGAGCTTTACTCAGCTGTAAAGAATAACGAAATTACATCATCTGAAGGAAGATGGACCTGGAGATCATGGTATTAAGTAAAATGAACCAGACTCAGAAAGACAAAAATTGCATGTTTTCTCGCATATGGGAAATCTGTATTTAAATACATGTATATGACATGAAAACACCAGGACTGTTTATGAGGAGGAAGAGAATCACTGGGAGAGGAGAAGATGGTGGAAGGCAGGAGTAAATATAAGCAAAAACACCAATAAGAGGGACTGAATATACGTTTCAGTAGTTAAGGACACTGGCTGCTCTTGTAGAAGACCCAGGATGGTTCCCAGCACCCATATGGAAGCTAACAACTCTCCATAACTCCAGGTCCAGTGAATCTGACGCCATCTTCTGGTTTCTGTGGGTGTTTCATGACACGGGCACATTTACATGCATGCAGGCAAAACAGTCATACACATACAGTAAAAATAAATAAATAAATAAATAAATAAATAGCCGGGTTTGCCGGCAGGTAGGGTGGTGGAGAAGCTGGTCCAGCCCGCCTCCTCTGGGGGCTGAGTGGGATGGTGAGTGTCGGCAGCCCAGAACCTCTCCACTCCGGAGAAACACCACACTGAGCTGGGAGAACTGTCAAAGCAGGATCTCCCTTTATTGCATCAGGTACAGTCTTATATAGGGTAGAGGTAAGGGGTTGAGCTGAAAACATGGGGAGTGAAGGACCAATTATTTTTCACCACGTAGGCTGTAGCCAGGTAGAGGCCATTTTGTTATGCCTTGCTGAGTCACTCCTATGCAGAAGTGGAGTGTCAGAGACGGGCCACAAAACTCGAATGAGGACACTAGGCTACACATCTGGGCCCACGAGGCCCAACGAAAAACCACCAATAATCCAGAGAAGCTATTCATTATAAATAAACTTGGCATTTGCATGCTCTCTGAGTTTATAAAGATCTCAAAGAAGATGAAGGCATTTTTAACAGATTTATTTTTTGTTTATGTGTATGTGCGTCTGTATTTGTGTATATGTCACCATGTGTGTGCAGAGGTGCACAGAGACCACAGGAGGGCCCCTGGAGCTAGAGTTTCAGGAGGTTGTGAACCACCTAAAATGGGTGCTAGGAACCAAATTCCAGCCCTCTGCAAGATCAGCAAGAGCCCTTACCTGCTGAGCCATCTCTCGTGCCCTGATAAAGGATTTTAAATTTTTAAATGGATAAAAAAATTGAACAGATTGTCCTAGAAGAAGGTATCAAAATTGGCAATAAGTTTCAAGATTATCATCGGAAATATAACTTACAACTATCAGGTGACACTGATTCATATCTACCAGAATAATTACTGTGGTGGCTAGTTTTAATTGTCAGTTTGACCCAGACTAGGATTACCTGGGAAGGGAGTCTCAGTGAGTGACTAGATTAGACTGCCCTGTGGGCATGTCTGTAGGAGATAATCTTGACTGCATTCATTGATATAGGTAGACCTGCCCCCTGTGCATGGATCCTACTCAGGGCATGGGATTCTGGATTGCACAAGAGTGGAGAAAGCAAGCTGAGCACTAGCATACATATGTCCAGTTCTTTCATTGCCCTCCGCTCTGGACTGTGGATATGATGTGACTTCAAGTTCCTGCTGCCTTGACTTCCCTGCAATGATGGCTGTAACCTGGAATTGTGAACCAAATAAGTAAGTAAATAAATAAATAAATAAACAAACCCTTTCTCCCTTAAGTTGCTTACGTCAGGGTATTTTGTTACAGCAACAGGAAATGAAACTAAGACTACTACTAATACTAATGAAATAGGACTAAGAATACCAAGTATTAAAGCTATGAACCAACCAGAAGTTTTATACATTGCTGATGAGTATAAATTGCTACAATTGTGTTAGAAAAATTTTGGCAGTATTTATTAAACCTAAGAAAAAAATCTAATTTCATAGAAAGCTGATATTAGGACCTCCTCCATGTCCTTTGACCTGCCTAACCTCAGACCCCTAAGCCTAATATCAATGTCAGGTATGAGCTTCATCCTAGGAAGCAGACCTTAAATCCAGGTAAGGAGTGGTTAGTTACTCCTATAATATGAGTACCACTATTGCACTAGTGGGCATATCTTGCCAGGCCTGTTGTTACTGCAGTTCACAGGAGTCACAGCTGGGCAATGTTGATGACTATGTTTTCCTTCCAGGAGCATACATAACACCTTCCAGAACTATGAACACTAGCTAGTGGAGATGTTGCTCTGAAGTCAGCACCAGCTTGATTTTTTCTTTTTCTACAGCTCATATATGTAGGATCTTCAGCAATAGGGTCATACCATCCAGTTCTGGTAGGTAACCAAGAGCAGGTCAATGGCCAGTACGGAGGGTCTCTGGGATCCCTGGGCAACATATTCAAGAGAAGGGAGTCCATTCCTAGCATTGAGGTTTTGTTTTATTGGCCTATGGCCCCTAGAAAAGGTAATGTCCCCCTTGTTATAGAATAATTCCTTTTAATCTATTCTTATACTGTTTATGTACATACTTTAGGAAGCTTCTATAGTGGCAGGTTTCCATATGGACTTTTCTAAATGCCTTTAGTGTTGCTTGTCCCCTCCTTACTCCCTCCTCTGCCCTGTGCTCCCATTCTCCACCCCATTTAATGTTTCCCCTTTTCATGTTTCATATCACTGCATTCTACTATCCCACCTAGGAAGCTGCCCTGGACCCACACATAGCCATCTATTATTTTCTTAAACTCTCTGAATTTTCAAAATGAAATGTGCATATCTAATATTTCAAATCGTTATATTAATCTGACCTTAAGGTGTATAAGAGTAAGCAAAACTTAGCTATTGTAATCCAAAGTTAGAATAGTGATTGTCTGGATGAGGGGTGACTATAAATGAGAAAGGGGCATGAAAGAATCCAGATTGTAGAAAATGTTCTTTATCTAAATCTGGTAGTTGCAGAGGACTGGAATTGCTGCACATGCATTATACATCAATGGAAGTGGCAGTGTGACTCCCCCTGACAGTCAGACAACGGGTCATAGGCAGAGTACAATGGTAAATTATAAGAATTCATCAAAGACACTTCTTGACGTGGACCTAGCCTTTCCAGGAATATTTTCCCATTCTAATAATAGCTTCCTATTTACTTGCTACACTAAATATTTGATGTTCTTTATAATCTACCACACTCCTAAACCTCTGCTTTTTGCAAAGGCTATTTCTGCCTGTGATACCTGTTTCACCCTGTTCACCTACAGTTTAAACCAAGACAGTAACTTGGCAAAGGTAGAGTTACAGTGTTTTTAAGGCATAGTTACTACAGCATGCATTTCCATGTAAGTTGTTTTTCTAAACCAAGAATCAAAGAATGTAAACTGGCTGCTAGCCCGTTTCCCAGAACTCTCTAGAACAGACCACACGCTAAAATCTATTAGATGCTTATTTTCTTGTAACGTACATTGGCATTCATTTATTACATTTTTATTGGTTTTAAAAATGTTTTATTTATTATTTTTATTTTATGTGAATGAGTGTATTGCCTGAACGTGTGTGAGTGCACCCATGTGCTGAGATCAGAAGAAGGTGTGAAATCCCTTTGAACTGGACTTACAGACAGTTGTTAGCTGCCGTGTGGGTGCTGGGAATCGAACCCTTGTCCTCTGCAAGAGCAGCCAGTGCTCTTGACCGCTGAGCTATATGCAGCCTTCATTTATATTATCTTGTAGCAGAAAGCTTGCTAGAGGGATAAAGACAGATTAGAAAAGTGACTTTGCAGTACAAATTGCCTGCAGTTTTGGCTTTCCACTCATTAACCAGATGATTTCTAGAAAATGTAATAATATCTAGAACGGTTTAGTCTAAGTGACATGATGTTTTTCATAGGAGGAACTCGTTTTGTTGAATTTTTCAATATCCATTTACTTATATTAGGATTCAAACTGTAAATTTGTTCTTGTAAACATAAAGTTAGAAGTATTATTGAAAAATGAGCGTGCAAAACCAAATTCAGGAGAAAATGAGCTACAGTAAACTTTTGACAGAAATGCAATTTGAGAATTTAGAAATCCATCATGTTAATGACATAAGCATTTCTCCTAAGAAGCCACCTGTAACACATTAAGTATAAATCAGTTTCTCAAGTGCTCTTTTGGGAACTTTATGTTGCAATTCCAGATGCATAAGTTGGTTAAGCAACGGCATGGTTGCATTATGGGTGGGCAAAAGGAAAGTGATGAAAGACAGGCCTGAAAATAGAGGAGAAATGCTTCGGAATTTAAACTTACTGTAGAGTGAATGTGGAGGACAGTCACCTAATGTGAGCAGCTAAGGTTTGATGTTCGAGCACACCTACAGCACAGGAGTCACCTAATGCAGAGCAGCTAAGGTTTTAATGTATGAACACACCCACAGCACAGGGTTCACCGGGCATTCAGTTTTTAATTGTGATATGAGAAGATTTCTTCCAAAGACAACAACAAAAATTAGAATAAAAATTATGTATTTTAGCATTCATCCATCATGTATAACATACAGAATCTAGTCTTTAAAAGGTCCCCAAAGCTTGTGTGGTGGTACATACCTTTAAGTCCCTGGCACTCACTTGGGAGATAGAGACTAGTGAATCTCTGTGAGATTGAGGCCAGCTTTGTCTACATAGCACATTCCAGGCCAGCTGAGGAGACCCTGTCTCAACAAAAAAAGTCCCTTAAAAATTTTAAATCTTCATCATTTTTAAAAACTCTTGTATAGTGTGTATAATGTTCTAGTGTATTACTCTAAGAATTTTATAAATATTAAGTCATCAAATTTTTACAATAATCTCATGAAGTAAGTACTATTATCCTCATTTGACAAATGAGGAAACCTGTTTTTGGCTAAGCAAAGTCTCTACATGGAATTAAATGGTTGGCCAAGTCCAGAAAGCTACTAAGTAACAGAGTCAGACCTGGACCCAATGGCTCCAAGGTCTGTGATCTTACTCATAAGCTCCTTTCCAGTGCCTGGCCATAAGCCTTCAGAAAACAGTATTTGAAAAATTTTAACTGAGTGAAAACTTAAAGTATCTAAAGGCTCAGATGACCAACTACATTCTATGACAGTGCTCCATAAACACTTGAATTCTTTATGATGATTTAAACAAAAAAATCATACAAACTCAACATGTCCAGTGACAGTGAATGCATATGAATTTAATTTCAGAAATTTTTTTTTCCTGAAATTTGCCTCCTTCAATCTTTCAAACTATTGCTGTCTTATTCTACATCATCACACAAAATTATCCTTGCTTTTCTCTTCACTGCTGGCCTTCAGATATTTGAAGGAGGCACTTATGGTCTAATTACTGACTCCTTACTCCAGTCAACATTCTATTTCTTTCTGTACACAGAGGAATTCCTTTCCCTTTATGCCTGTTTTTCCTGGTTGTGCTCCAGTTTGTCTTTTATCTCTAAGGTATACCATTCCCCAAAGAATTCTACATTCAAGGAATATTTTTATCTTTCTTTTTTAATTATTGAGAATTTCATAAGTGTGTATACTGAGTTTTAATCAGATCTATCTCCCATTCCCTCCGCTATGCCGCACCACTTCTCCCTCCCAAATTCATGTGCTCGCTCTCTTTCCTAAAACCCAATAAGTTCCACTTAGCATTGCCTGTATATGCAGGGGTATAAGGACCATTTGGGGAGTAGCAAATAGTTTTGCTCCAGTCTAGTTTACTATGCTTTTACTCCTAAATGCTACTAATGTGATTGAATATTGAATCTTCAGGTAGAAAAAACTTTCAGAATTATATAAAGTTCATCATAAAATACAATTTTAATACTTTTTCTACATATGTTGGTGCTAATAACTACAATTTACTTAGGAAATGGAATTTGGGACATAGATTCAAAATTTTTAACCTTATAAAACTCTATCTTATTAGAAATTAACCCATGATTCCAACATACTGAAAACTTAAAATTTTTAAGTATCTTATTGAAGAAAATAATTAGTTTTTGTCAATCATACTTCTTTGGAATATCACCTAAAACAGTCATTTTAACACTAAACATGGGGGAGGAGCTTTACTGCTGGTTTTAAATATTTATTTATTCATTTATTTTGTTTGTTTGTTTTGAGACAGGGTCTCATTTTGTAGCCCTGGCTGGTCTGAAACTCACTAAATTGAGAGAGCTGCCCACTTCTGCCTCCAGAGTCACCATGCCCAGCAAAATTTTTATTTAAGTAAACTTTTTTGGAAGGGTCTTTTTTGAGACAGGGTCTCCCTATGGTCCCAGCCGTCTCCGAACTTTCTATGTAGACCAGGCTGGCCTTGAACTCCCAGAGATCCACCTGCCTCTACCTCCGGAGTGCTGAGATTAAAGGCATGAGTCACCACGCCTGGCTTTAAGTAAACTTTTTATACTAGTTTTCTGATGACTTTACTTGAGTGAAGAAAAGGGCTTCTTATTGAACACAGGCTATGTATAAGAATGACTGAAAAAGATTTAAAGAACAAGGTTCCATAACCTGAAAATAAACCTAATTCAGTGAAGATATTAAAATACAAACAAGATTCTAGAAGGCTTACTGCAACAAAAATTAATTAGAGGACTGGAAAATTGGAACTCTGAGGAAAGGTTAAGGAACAATGGAAAAATAACCATGCCAGTATTCTTGAATATTGAGATGCTTATAACAGGGCCTGAAAGAGTTTCAACGGTGCTCTTCAAGATTGAACTACCCATTTCAGTAGACTTAGATATTACTGAATGAGTTAAAATAATTTGAAATGGTGAATTTTTTTGAAGTTGGTCTAGGAAAGCCTTCTGACTTTCTGTTATGGTTTGAATCTGAAATGTCCACCATAGGTTCAAGTTTGAGCACCTGGTACCCAGCTGATGCTGCTATCTTGGTAGACTGTGGGGCCTTGCTGGTAGAGGTCTCTCACTGGGGGGTGAGCCTTTAAAGGTTAGAGCCTGGCCTTGCTTCAGTCTCACTCTCTGCTTCATGATCCTCCAAGATCGTCATGGTTGATGGACGTGATGGACCATGTACCCAGGAACTGTGAGCCAAAATCATCCCTCAGATTGTTTCTGTCAGGCATTTTGTCACAGCAATGAGAAAATAACTAACACACATTCCAACCCAAAAATTCTCTAGAGATAAAAACTCGGAGACTGGAAGACTGTTTCCTGGTGGTCATCAACAGTCTGTGGTTCTGACAGGCTCTCTTCCTTCCCTTCTTCGATGATTCCTGAGCCTCAGAGAGCAGATGTTTGAAATAGGTGTCTGGTTACTCCTATGAATTCACAGCAATGGTGACAGCATGTACAAGTCCCATGCACGCTCAAATCAGATAAAATCCCAGCATAGACTGGGGGAAGTAGGTAGGAAATTCCAACCCAACCTAAGGAATTTTGGGCAATTGACAGCTGCTGGGAGGTGGACAGCCAATGTTTTATACTGATGGGACTCTTGGTGGGCCAAGTGGATGGATTCACACCAAAGGACATCTGGAGATACAAATCAGACTCTATAGGCCATTTTTATATAAACACATATAAATAAGAGTACATTAAATTGGGCGGGGTTTATGGGGGATGGGGAGGGGCGACAGTGCAGATAAGGGAGGGGATCTAACAAAAATCAGTTTTTATTTTAAATTCAGAAATAGAACTCACACATTAATTTATCACTTGGAAGCTATAAGTAAAAATCACACGTGCCTATAAAAGAATCTAAGTGCTAAGACACCCACTTACGGATTATTCCTTTGTTTGTTGTTTGTTTGTTTGTTTTGAAAAAGGATCTCTTGTAGTCCAGGCTGTTATTCACTTGCTGTGTAGTCAAAGATGACCTTGGATTTCTGATCCTCCTGCCTCTACTGCCCAAATGTTGCGATTACAGGCATGTGGTACCACCCTCAGCTTTATGTGACACTAGGGACTGAACTCACAGTTTCGTGCATACTAGAAGAGCACTGTGCAAACTGAGCTGCATTCCCTGATAGATACTTTTGGATAATTGGATTTTTTTCAATTTTAGAATATGCTGCGTAGTTTTTTTTGTTAAATCTTTGAAAGTTTTGATTTTAAAAATCTATAGGTTTGTAAAATCTTACTTAATATTTACAGAGAAAGGTACAAAATAAAAGGTCCTGATTTTAAGAAGAAGAGGCAAAAATATTTTTGCAGAAAATATGATTAAATATCTAGAAAAACTAAGAAAATCAACTGAGGATTTTTTGAGAAATAACAAATTCTAATAGGGTAGTTAGTTGGGTAGAAAATTAATGTGCAAAATAAAACGGCTTACTACATATGATGATAAACTCATTGTGCTAATAATCACCCAAACAACCAATCCAAAGAATGTCTAGTCAAAAACTTGATAAATAACAAGAAAGAAGCACAAACTTGAGAGGCAGAGAGAAAATTGATTAAAAATTGATTTTAATCTTACAAGAACAGGGAAACTTGCTATTATATCTTTTCTGTTTTTTTTTTTTAACTATATATACTGGATTACATTAAGGCATTTTCATGCAAGTTACCTCTTTATTACTGTATAAATTTAATATAGCCACAATTAAAATAAATTTATTTTTTGAAACTTAATGAATCACTTAAAATTCAGATAAAACTAATACAGGACATCTCCAGAGTACACTTCCTAGTGAGAGTAGCCATACTTGTGAACTCTGGCTTTGATTGAGAGACTCTGCCTTAAAGAATAAGGCCAAGAGTGATGGAGAAAGATTCCAATAGCAAGTTTGTGAATATAAGATATAGACACACCTGTGTATCTGTATACATATGAACACACATACAAATATGCATACACATATACATATGAAAAGAAGAAATAATAAGACTTAATAGAAAAATCTCACAGGCCAATTTCATTTTGAGAAAATACATATAAAAATCCTAAATATTAGCTGATCAAATCTAATAATATATTTAAAAAGAATGCAACTAAGCTTAATAATGTAAGGAAACTTGTACTAAAATTGTTCTCATTTGTGGACTATGATAGATTTTTTGGATTAATTCTCTCAAATTGTACATTTGGAGATGTTGGTGTCTGTCTTTCATGCCGTACTCAGGAACAAACCCACAACAACGAATGACAACCACTGAGCTTCACCCTGTTTGGACTCTGTAGTAGCCTCCGTAGGAGTTGTCCCTAGTTTATCACTTTAGATTTAGGCTGGTTGTCACACTCAATCAAGACCTCCTTCAGCCCTCCAAGGATTTTGTAAGCATCTCATTTCCTGTAGTAAATCTCTTCATGCTTAAAATACTGAGTGCCATTCAGGAATAAACCTGATTGACAGGGTCTTCATATTAGAAAGAGATAATGCTATAGTAAAATTACATTCAATATTTTCCTAGTCTAGAAAGGAACAGAAAACTAACTGTCATCATATGTTGTGGAAAAATTATTGCCTCTAATGTTTTGGAAGTAAAAAATTATGTGCTGACAGAATGTAGAGATCAACATGAAAGAGTTAGAAAATACTAGAATGTAATGTATAGTGGTTGTTCCTTGGTGTTTGTAGCAAGAGACTGAAAGAAAGAAATTAATTCAGGCAAGAATTGGCCAAGTGTCAAGCAAAGATGAAAGAGAGTTCAGTTCAGCTAAAGAAGAGTCTCTCTGGCTGTAGACTGCATTCTAAATGAACTCATACATACATACATAGAGGTCTAAAACAAATCGTAACATTTGGACTCCTCTAAGCAAGTAAGTGTAATGTAGGGCATAATGCAGTGTGGGCCTTAGCCAAGTCCCCTGCTATGAGGATTAAGGGAGTGGCTCCTGTGGGCGAGGTGCTCAACTCCAGCCAGGCGTGACACCAGCTTCCGCCCTGCATCTGGAGAGAACCTGCACCGCATGATCCATCGGGAGACAGATTACTATTGGCTGCAGTTGGGAACCACCCAGAGGGCCTGGCTAACCAAACTCATAAAACCCCTTGCACTTCTTGAATAAACAAGTTTGCTGTGGCTTGTTCTCTGCGTGCTTCCACCCAGCTCCCCGGGTCTGTGTGTTTGGACTCCCCGCCACTCACCCCCTCACAGCGGAGACCCTGGGACCCACTCAGGCCTGCACTGAGCAGAGAGACCCCAACATCTGGTGGTGTAAGCCTCCAAACTTTTCTCTAACATCTATTGAGACTTCTCTACAAGAAAATAGCAACTAAAATATCTGCCAAGATTAGTTAGGGTTGATGTTTTTCTCTTACCAGTTTAAAATGGACTGTGGGAATACAGCTCAAAAGTCAAGTGCTTGCTTAGTATGTGCAAGGTCTTGAGTATGATCCCCAGCACCGAATAGAGGAGGAAAAGGAGTAAGAGTGACCCTAAAATACCTGCCTTCCAACAAGGGATACGCACATACAGAATATGCAGATAAAATGCTCTTCAGAAGCAAGCTGGAGTGTGATTAATAGTACACAGAAGGGGCTGGAAACAAACATCTTTGAAATGTTTTAGGAAATTGTGTTACCAAAGAAACTCTAAGCCTGGTCTGCAGAAGCCTCTGACTGTGGATCTCTGTGAGTTCATACACTCTCAATTGATTTTTTTTTTTTTTTTTTTTTTTGAGCAACTGAACTTCTCTCATGTACAGATTAATTAATGTGGTTTAAATTTTTTTTAATTTATTGTTTTATGTTTACGAATTTCTTGAATTCACGTATGGATGTGTATCACATGTGCACCTGGTAGCCATGGAAACCAGACGAGGGCACCAGATGCCCTGGAACTGGAGTGACTCAAATCCTCTGCAAGAGCAGTTAGTGTTCTTAATTGCGAGGTCTTCTCTCCAGTCCCATTTTTTTTTAATTTAAAAAATATTTTATTAAAACATTAATTTAAGAGTACTGGCTGCTTTTGCAGAGGATCCTGGCTCCATCTCCAGCATCCACATGGCAGCTAACATCCGTTTGTAACTCCAGTTCCAAGGAATCTGACGCCATGTCCTGCAATGCCCTTGGAGGTCAGAACTGGAACTGGAGTTACCGATGGTTCTTAGCCACCACCTGGTTGCTGGGAATCAATTTGGGTCCTCCGAAAGAGCAGCCAGTGCTCTGAACCACTGCGCCATCTCTCCAGTCCCCAGAGTAACGGTTTTAATCAAACTTGAAGAAAATCTCAGCATTATTTTAAAAAGATTTTTCTGTTCCTTTCTTTTCTCTCCTCTGCAGTCCCATTTTTACTCATTATGTTATTGTCTGTCACCCGTATGTAGTTGTTCCTTGATATCCGTGGGAATTGGTTCTAGGATCCCCTATGGCTATCAAAAAAACAATTGCTGATGTCCTTTGTATAACATGGCACAGTGTTTGTGTGCAGCTTCTGGTTTCCTTCTTGTATATTTTAAATCACCTGTAGATTACTTATAGTATCTAATACAATATAAATTCCATGTAAAAATTGTTAAACTTTATTGTTCAGGGACCAGTAATGGGAAAAAATACTGGCAAGAAAATATAGTACAGATGACATTTAAGAAAATATTTTCAATCTTCAGTTGGTTGAATCCACAGAAACAAAGACCATGGACATGGAGGGCCAACCAGAGGAAAATCAGCACATACATCACAGAAATTTCAGAAGAAAGAGTAGAAAGAAAAGAAGAAAAATGGCCGAAAACTCCCCAAATTTGACTTTTGAAAATGAATCTACATATTCAAGCAGCAGTTTCTAGGCTGAAAAATTCAGGGATATTTATTCCTAGCATATCATAATAACACATATCAATAGAAAGACAGAGAGAAAGAATCTTAAAAACATCCAGAAAGCTGTAACTCATGGGGCTGGAGAGGTGGCTCAGAAATTGAGAGCACCGGCTGCTCTTACAGAGGACCTGGGTTCAGTTCCCAGCATCCACATGGCACTAAACAACCATTTTTAACTCCAGTTTCAGGGTATCTAACACTCACTTCTGATCTCTGCAGACATTACACTTGTGGGCGCATTTACATACATGCAGGGAAAACACTCATGCACATAAAAAATAAATCAATCAAAACAATTTTTTTAAAAGACAGGGTCTCCCTGTAGCCCCAACTGTCCTGGAACTTGTTATGTAAAGACCGGGCTGGCCTTGAACTGAGAAATCCACCTGCCTCATCCTCCCAAGTATTGGGATTAAAGGTATGAGCCACCATCCCCAGCCCCAAAACAACTTTTTAAAAAGATGTAACTCATCATGTTAGAGTTTGATTCATCCTCAATAAGATTAATAGCTGATTTTTCATAAGAAATAGTGGAAATAAAGACATGAGTGACATATTCAAGGTACTTGAAGAAAAATAATGCCAAATAACAATTCTATACCCAGAAAAGCCATTCTTCAAAAATGAAAGAAAACTTAAGAAAGTCCAAGATAAGCAAAAATGGAGAGAATTCATTGTTGCTAGATCTGCCCTATAAAAATACTGAAGAGAACACTACCAGCTGAAATCACACCAGGACACCATTTCTCATCTGTTAAACTTTTCAATACAGAATTTGGTGATGGTATCTGGCAAAAAGTTATTTCAATCACTGCTGATGAGGATGTGCATGTTCCTGGTGGAGGATAATGTGGTCAGAGCTAACAAGTTATGTATATTGAACATTTCATCAACAATCACATGTCTAAGAATTTACACTGACCATACTTTATCAATATGAAAGCACATATGCACAAGGCTATTCATTTTCACCTATTAGTAATTCCTGAATCTGAAAACAACCTACATACCTATACACAGAATATTAACTGAATAAAGTATGGTATGTACACACAATAAAGTACAAGGCTGTAAAGAAGAATGAAGAAAATCTGTATGAAATAGATGGGTTCATAGGACAGAAAATGAAAAATAGAAATTGTAAAAACAGTAAATATGCTAAGTCTGAGTAGAAAAGCAGAAATAAGACTATGTATATATTTATATTTTACAAAGAACTGTAGGGCGTGGAGGCTGAAGAGATGACTCAGTGGTTAAGAGAATGTGTTGCTCTTCCAGAGAATACAAGTTCAATTCCCAGCACTCACATCAGGTGACTTATCAAACGGCCTATAACTCCAGCCCGGGGGGTCCGATGCCTCCATGGCACCTGCACTGGGGCGCACATCCATACGCAGATACACACATCATTAAAATAATGAAAATAAATCTTAAAAAGAAGCATAAGAAGAGTCGTGGCAATAACTAATGTAATATAATAGACTGCTTCGTGTTGATGAGAGGAAAGACCCCTAGTACTCGTGCTTCTTTTTGTGGTCTCTACTCACCAGAGTAAGGCTAGCCAGAGGTAACATGTGTGACCTCTCAGGCTAGGGAATAAAGGTGTTTCAGCTTCTCTTTTGTATTTGCTTTGGACTTTTGCTTATAGAAAAACAAGCC
Organism: Eospalax fontanierii; assembly: GCA_035773235.1. Lineage (NCBI taxonomy): Eukaryota > Metazoa > Chordata > Mammalia > Rodentia > Spalacidae > Eospalax > Eospalax fontanierii. Next base: position 38,703,588 of record CM069553.1, on the reverse strand, counting down.
AACATACTCTGAAAATACTCAGACAACCCTAGGGAAAGGCTTATGTGTAGAGAAACCAGCAGCAGCACCAACCCACCTGCTATGTGAGTGAGCACTTAGAAACAGATGCTGTAGCTGTAATCAAATCTGTAGGCAGTGTCTTCTCAGGATTTCATAAGGAATCTCAAGCCAGAGCCACACATTCAAGCTGCTCTCAAATCTTGATCTACTGAAGGTGTGCCATGTCCTCCAAGAGTCCATTTATTGATGACGTAGGCCTCATGGTGGTAGTATTGTGATGGTTGTAGAACCTTTTTTAAAAAATGTTTTAAATTAATATATATTAATACACAGTAATGGGTTTCATTATGACTCTTTTATGTATGTACATAATTTTGACTATATCCATCTCTAACCCATCTTTCTCTCTTGTCCCCCTCTCTTTCCCACTAATTTTTCTTTCACAGCTAGGCCCCCTTGTACACTTCTGCTTTCATGTTTGTATGTGTGTGTCCGTGTGTGTCCCAATGAGTTTCATTAGGGTTCTTTACAGGAATGCTGGGCATCATGCAAGATGGGCCTAGCCAGGCCACCTGCTAGGAGGAATAGAGGAATGGCTCCTGTGGGTGTGGCGTTCTGCTTTGGCTAGTTGTGAGACCAGCACCTGGAAAGAACCTGCCTACCTGGGGACAAACTTACTATTGGCTGTATTTGGGACCCCACCCCATAAGGTCATTGGCTATCCAGACCTATAAGAGCTTGTGCACCTAGTCAATAAATGAGTTTGCAGTGCCTGCTTCCCGTCCAACTCCCGGAGTCTGTGGTTTAACTCTGTGTCTACTCACCCCAACCCCTCGGGCTGGCCCCCCAAAGTCCATTCAGCCTGGCCCCCCAAAGTCCACTCAGGGAGACACAATGGTAATGGACACAACTATAACTGGCACGTGGAACAGGGACCCTGACCCTTCAGTGAGTAGACCCTGGTTCAGTTCGGTTTTTTGTGTCATTCGATTCTTGTGGATAGGTAAGGATCCCCTCCTTTTTGTTCTCCCTATCCCGAAGGAAGCACACACTACCTCCCGTCCCCGAGACCTGTGTTGGCCCCTCCCTTTCTTGGTTCACCCCCCTCCCGCCCCCTTCGAAATCACCTGAGGACTTAGGCAAAGCTATCCAGCTAAGCCTTTCCGGAAGAGACACGGTGTAGTTTAACTGTGTCTGAACTCTCCCGAGTCTGATTTAAAACTGCCCCAGCTCACTCTTGTGGATGGGGCTCCCGAGCAAGGACCTTTTAAATGTTCGTTGACCCTGCCTGGCTTTACCTACAGCGCTTTTGAAAACTGGCTCAAAACTTCTGGGCAGTTTTTGTGTGTGTGTTCTGCTCAGGGAACTCCAGAGGCTAAAGTAAAAATCCACGGAATGTCTCTGTGTTTTCTAATGGTGGCCATTTTGGCCTGTATGGTAATAAAGCATGTCCCCTCCCATAAGGTAACTCCACAGCTGCAAGCAGTTTCATCCCTTTGCTTAAGATTTGACTTTATTTTGGACTTTGACTTTTGTATTCTAGGACCGTCAGTATTTCCCCTTTTGTCTGACCCCCTCTAAAGTAAAGTTAGATCATGCCACTCCTGGCCAAGCCTCCAAGCTTCCTCCATCAGCTGCTCAGGTTTGCTTGGGCCTGGCCCCTCAGGCTAGAGGCTCCAACCATCAAAGGCCAGAGATCACAGGCTTTTGTTACGTGCCTTGCCCTGGGGCAAAAGCACAACAACTACTTACGTTTTTGCTTTCAATTTGTTGGGTTGAGGAATTAGCTCACTGGTACAGTGCTTGCCTACCATACCCAAGGCTGTGAGTTCAATTCCCACTTACATCTCCCATGCATAAATTTAAACAATGCAGACAGCTGTGTCTTGTTAAGAATGACTAAGGGATAAACTAGTTTCAACAGAGCGTATTATTCATCTTATGGTATAAAATGACTATAACAAAAGTAGTTCATGGAATGCTCTATTTTGTCACACCAACAAAAGTCACTAAGACAATTCACAGTTCTTGGAGAAAATAGATATCAATCTCTGCCTAAAATTTCTCAGTAATTATGCTAAAAGATTACAAACTTCAATTTGATAATGTGTTATCTAAAGCAAGGTTTATGGTTTTTGTGTTTTCCATAAGGTTTAACTAGAAACTTATAAAATAGTATAAAGGGGTAATATTAATCCATTACTTTATCTTATGTTTGTAATTTACATTCCATGTTCTTTTAGTACTCGTCTGAGCCATAAATACCTGCCATCTTCATGTCTTAGCAGTGCCTACCTCACCTGAGTATCCAGCCAATCCTTCCAGTCAACTGTATGTAATTTTTTAATGTTACTACATCTCATGGTAAATGGAGATAATTTAAAAATGAAAAAGTCTGTAAGGTTCGAGTGTATATGTGTAGTCAAGGTTTATTCAAAGATGTTTGGTTTATGCCCAAGCTTTAACTGCATAGCATACAGTAATTAAAAATACTAGGTTGGTGGAACTAACCTTCTTGGGTGTTCAACAATCATATTTAAAGACCTAAGGTAATCTGGTCAGAGGGACTTAAAAAGGACAATTATTTGTCTCTTGCCCTCCAAGGTCAACTAAGTTCCAGGGGACTATGGGAAATCTCAAAATGTCCTGTAACTGTGATGAGTCACCTGTCTTTCTGTTCAGGGAGGTCATGGAGACCCCACTAAAAGGACTTGAACCAGTGTCCAGTCTGCAAAGAGGAGAGTCAGCACAGGAATACGTTTCCTTGATGCTTCTGAGTGAAGCTATGGTCTAGCAAGACCTTCTGACTTATCTTCACATAGATGGAACTGGTAAAACAAAGGCCTAGTGAGCCAAGAGGCTCCTTCACATCCCATGTGACTCCGCAGAGGAACAGATGCACAACTGACCCTAAAAATAAAAATAAGTTGGTTTATTTGGGCCAATTGTATGATCTTAAACACCCAGCAGGCAAGTATAACCAAGGATTCCTACTTCCTGCATACCTGCTGTCAAGAAAGTCAGGCCCACCATTGTTCTAACCTAACCATTAAATGTTGACTAATTTCTTTTCTTTCCCTGTCTAGAAGCCATTTAGGAGGGAACTTACATTGGTTCTAAATCAAAGTGCCTGAAAACAAATCCTGACTTCAAGACTTTCAAGTCCAGCCATGACAACCAAAAGAAAAACAACCAAAAAGAAAAACAGCACCGGAAAGCCCATCCTCATCATGGAAGGTGGCTCACAAACGCTAGGCCCCTGGAGTTCTGTGCGCCTGTGGCAGGCAGCTCCACAGCAGCGTCCCCTCTCCCTAGCCATGTCTCCTCCTCTTTTAACCTTGGTAAGAGGTGCTTGTTAATCTTGTAACTTTATGAGCTTCTGGGCCTTTTAAGTTTCATAACTCTCCTGTATAGAACGTGAGACTATCTCGGGGTAAAAAGATCTTCCTTTGTGTTTGTGTCCCAGGTGCTCGTGTCCTGTCTCCCAGTGCTCCACCCGTTCCTGCTGCTCCTCCCTTGCTTCTCTTCCTTCATTTACAAATACTTATGTGCTAGGTTTTTTTTTAAGAGATGCCAATTAGCTGGATGTGCTCCACCATACTCAGGCCAGAACGGTGATTATTTTACAAATAGCTACTAGTTAGGACCTAGGAGAGTATTGAGAATTTTTTCAGTAACTGAATAATGAGGTTAAAAAAATAGAATTATTGCACAGGGGCTGGAGGGATGATTCAGTGCTTAAGAGTGTGTACTGCTCTTGCAGAGGACCTGGGTTGGGTTCCCAACATTAGGCAGCTCACGACCAACTATAACTCTAGTTCTAGTAACTCCAGTTTCAGGGAATCTAACATCCTCTTCTAGACCCTATGGGTGCTAGCACTCAAACGTGCACATATTCACACACAATCACACAGGTATACATAATAAAAATAGAAATAAATCTTAAGAAGAACTCTTTCGGTGGTTTAAATGAGAATGTCCCCCATAGACTTCAAGTATTTGAAAAATTGGCCCCAGTTGGTGACTGTTTGGGAAGGTAGTGGAATCCCTAGGAGATGCAGCCTTGCTACAGGAAGCACTCCACTGTGGGTGGGCTTTAAGAGTTAATTGCTAAGTCCCATGTTCATATTCTCTCTCTCTCTCTCTCTCTCTCTCTCTCTCTCCTTCCTGTGTCTGCATGAAGATGTGACTGCATGAAGATGTGAGTACTCAGCTTCCTGCTCTAGCCACCTCTGCTCCCCTCCATGATAAACTCTTATCGTTCTGGAATTGTAAGTCAAATAAACTCTTTCTTCTATAAGTGACCTTGGTCATGATGTTTATTACAGCAGCAGAAAAGTAACTAATACACTATTGCACAGAAGAATTGGCAAAATCTTATGACAGATGTGTCATATGAAGTGAAAAATTAGGGACTCAAAGAAGACTTGAATATTTCAAGCAGTTAACTAATAATAACTACATATCACAATGGGAAAATACAGAGATAATAGTTCAATGATAATTTTTAAAAATAATGACTTTTAAGTGTTGCGGGAAATGCAGAGACATTTTCACACTTGTTTTTTTTTTAGACAGCATCTCACTATGTAACTCTGGCTGGTTGGAACTCCTTATGTAGACCAGTTAGCCTTGAATTCACAGAGATCTGCCTGTCTCTGCCTCCTGAGTGCTAGGATTAAAGGCGTGAACCACCACACCCAGCTTTCACACTTCTGATAGTCATAATTTTCATTTCACTTTTATCTTCTTAAGTCATGTTCCTAAATTTCAGCTGATTCCCACTGCACCTCACTGGCTTGTTTTGAAATGGTCCTGCACACCTGTCAGAATCACCACCACATTTCTCTTCAGTGTACACCCTTAAAATGGCATTGGGAGCTGGAGAGACAGCTCAGAGGTTAAGAGCACTGGGTGCTCTTGCAGAGCATCTAGGTTTGGTTCTCAGCACTGACATGGTACCTAACACCATCCTTAACTCCAGTTCTGGGGATCCAACACCCTTTTTTGATCTCCACAGGCATTACAAGACACAAGTGTATTTACATACATGCAGGTAAAACCCTCATACACATAAAATGAATATAAATATCAAAAATATTTTACATCAAGATATTAGATGTTTCACCCTTACCACAGCTATGCTGACCTAAATTAGCAAACAGACAGACTGAAATGTGATTAATAATTACATATCATAATTGTAAATAATGGTTCAATATTATTTTTAATATTTTATTTATTTTTATTTTATGTGTATGACCTGCCTATATGTAAATGCACCCATGTCATGCAGTGCCTGCGGAAGTCAGAAGAAGGTATCAGATCCCCTAAAACTGGAGTTATGGTCAACTGTTAGCCACCATGCTAGGGACTAAACCCGGGTCCTCTCCAAGAACAGCCAGTGCTCTTAACTGCTGAGTCATCTCTCCAGCCCCTAGTTAAATAGTGTTAACTATACCAACTTCTATCTATTCTACAATACAGGTTTTCTAAAAAAAAAAAAAAAAATGCTTTCTGAGTTTTAGTGCTTTTTTTGTTAAAGATTTTTTTTAATGGATGAGGCATAGCTCAGTGGTAGAGTTCTTGCCTTAAGTAGGCATGAGGCCTTGGGTATCCGCAGCTCACACATACACACACGCACACACACACACACACACACACACACACACACACAGAGTCTGCTTGCATTTCCATAAACCAGATGACAAAAAAGCAGACATGTTTTTTTCATAGTTCTGGAGAAATAAAATCTAAGATAAGGATGGAGTCAGTATAGTCAGTCTCTAAAACAACTCTTTCAGGCTTATGCACAGCTGTCTTCTGGTTAAGTCCTCAACAGGCAGATAGAAAGACAGCAAGTTCTTTCATGTCTCCTGTAAACGAACCAATCTCACTAACAAAGGCCTTGCCCATATCTCTAGTTAGGGAATTCCAACTCCATGTTATTTTTAATCATGGCATTAAAGATTGAACAAGAGATCATCAAAATATATCAATTAATTCGTAAAATAAGAAAGGTCCAATTCATCTCTCTGTTAGTAACTTGAGTATCATTAGGTTACTCAATATGCCCAGTGAAGAAATTTGTTTACAAGGCCAGAACCCATTAATACAAAATGTAGTCGTCTGAATATCTGAAATGCACAAGCAAGTATCATTATGGCAGAGGCATGAAAATATAACAGCAAGCCTTTATACAATGTTGCACCAAATGTTTCCCTTTTGATTCTCAGATTCCCATGCTAACATGTTAACCATGGCACCCTCTTGTGGCTATTTCATCAAATAGCCAAGCTGTATAAACATTTATAGGGAGACACTATAAATTAAAAGTTATTTATTTTAGGAAAAGAAATGAAAGTTTTAAAATGATATTTAATTGAACAGAATGTTGGCAAGCAATCTTCCTTATTCTTCCTCAAGGAGCTTCAGCTAAATACATAAGCAAAGCAGCTCCAGCATGGGTATGTTTTCTTTTTAAAGTATTTTCTATATTAACTGTTTATACAAAAATCTCAAACTGGATAGTTGGTGCTGAAAACAGCAAATGGGGTACTTTAGGCTGATGTGTTTAATGTGTCTAGTGGATGTATTTTTCATATAAAACTATGTGTGCTATTGCTATTTTCATAGGATTTAACTTCAGAATTTGTTAGGAAAAAGGAACTGATGCACAGTAAATTGTTTTTAAAAAGAGATTTAAAAAACCTTTAAGAAATCTGTTTAATCATTCACTGGCTATGAACATAGTATTTAGCCAATTTAGTGTTGATATGATGAAATGCTTGAGGTGGGTAACTTTTTAGATAAGTCTGCCCAGTTCTGGAGTTTCAAAGGCCTGCATCTGATGGTGGCCTTCTTGCTGACCAAGTCCTGAGCTGGCACAGAGCATCAATAAGCAAGAGCCCGGGGTGATCAGCATTGCAGTTTCCATACATAATTAAGATTCCATATGACTAGAATCTTTGGTCCTTGAAATTTTCTCTAAATCTTTTTTGAAATGCGTTCTGAAACTAATCTAAATTTGAATAACAAAAATACTTTCTTGTCTATCTTATTACTTTTAAATGCCTTGAAACTCTTTTAGCATTATTATTATTAATTATTATTATTATTATTATTATTATTTTATGTACATGAGTGTATTGCCTGCATGTATGCAAGTGCACCCATGTTATGCAATACCCACAGAGGTCAGAGGAAGGCATCGAATTCTCCTGGAACTGGTGTTAAGGACAATTATTAGTCACCATGTGGGTATGGGGAATTGAACCCAGGTCCTCTTCAAGAGCAGTCAGTGCTCTTAACTACTAAGCCATCTTTCCAGTCCCTTGAGACTCTTTTTTATTTCTTTAAAAACTCCTCAAACAGAGATGGTTCACAGAAAATATACAGAAATATTTCCAACATACTAAAAACAATCATCCTTAAATGAGAAAAATAAACCAGAGCCATGCTGTGACAACATTTTCCTCCTAAAATGGCAAAGGAAAAGGTTGAATCTGCTGCCAGCAAAGGGACAATGTGGCGAAATGGTCATTCTTCTAGGGCTGGTATTAGCATGTGATCCACATTTTCACAACGGTAGTTTGATACAAATCTATTAAAATTACAAATGAACATATTCTTTAACCTAAATTTTACTTATAGATGTAATTAATATGTGCAAGAAATGACATGTGTAAAAGGTTATTCAGAGTTTTATTAGCAGTGATTAGAAAGGCTGTCTTCATCAGCTGGGAGCTGTTAAGTTATATCCATCAGTATGATAGACACAGTAATCATACCCGTGGAACTGACAACATTGGGAACTTGAGGAATAAGGACCTAGAATTGTCACACTATTCACTCATTTAGATCTGTTGACTGTTGAGCCACCTAAATTGATACCCTCTTAAATTTAAACGAGTTTGCTCTCTTCTCCCTAAGTCTACTGTGTCTCCCAGCTCTGGTTCTCCAAGGATCATCAACCTTAGAGGGATGTGTCTAAGGTCACAGTGTTATCTGCAAACTCCAACTGTACCCTGTGGACAGAATAGTTTCATCTTGATCTCTGGTTTCCCTCTGATCCAACTCTTTTAACATCTCTTCTCCATGCTCTGCGTGCTTCAGGATACCAGGTCAAGGGTTAATTTTGAAAATGTTGGTTCAAGTCTACACAGGCCCATGGCATAAGGTCACACAACTAATAGAGCCCCAGAATTATGTCACTTGCCTCTGAACCTGTGGTCCTTTCCTATGCCCATGTATGTGTTACATAAAACAATGCTAACAAACAAAGAGCCTCACTTTAGGACTGGGCGTCGCCTCCTTGAGCGTGTCACCCAGGCTATCTTCTTCAGCCTCCTAAGTGGCATTACCACTGCAATATTTAATGTTTCAAATTTTATGTACTAAGAAATTGGCTTGATTTTCACTTTCAAACATATACTCCCTGGTAACTGCATTGTTTTGATTATTCAGATCAAAATACTTGCTGTCCTCTGGCTCCTTTCTCCCATACCTCATAGCAAGTCCCAGCTCTCTCACAAAAATATACGCAAACCCAGAATGATGGCACAGTCTTTAAATCACTGCACTTGGGAGGCAGAAGCAGAAGAATCTCTGGAAGTTTCAAGGCCAGCCTGGTCTACGTAGTAAGTTCCAGGCAGCCAGGCCACATGTATAACAAACAAACAAACCAACCAACAAACAAACAACAGCCACACACACACACACACACACACACAGAGAGAGAGAGAGAGAGAGAGAGAGAGAGAGAGAGAGAGAGAGAGTTTGACCAGTTTTATAATCCCCACTCTTATCAGCCTGGTCCAAATTACTATCATTTCTGAACTCAACTATTGCAATATTCTCCTCTGAGTGATATCTTTGCTTTTCTTCTTGTCACTTGTCCCACACAGCAGAGTTGAAGCTCAATACACCAGCCCAGCAAATAGTGTCAATGTACACCACATGGTGCGACTTCAAAGTTTCTGCAGAACTCTCCAGTTCTCTTCCGTGTCCCTCAGAGTTAACCCTGAGCGCCTCCTGTGAGTCATGAGGCTCTTCCAGATCTGGACCTCTGCATTTCGCTCCCACAACCTTGTATTAACTCCACTTTCCACTTGCCTTGCTCCATCACACTACCCTCCTGCCATCGTGAATACACCAAAGACGTCCCTCCTTTCAACACAGTTTTCATCAGCTTTTCCTTTACCTGAGACCAAGAGTTTCATCTCTCTCTTTAGCACTTGATCAAATGCTACCTTTGCAGTGAAGTCTTCTCTGGTCAAGCTGTACCAAAACTTCTTATTCTCTTTCCCTTATTTAACTCTTAGCACAAATTTAAATATGTTCATGTGTATTCATTACTTTTTTCAGCCCTGTGACCAAATACCTGATAAGAAGCAATGAAGGGAGGAAGGGTTATCTTGGCATACGGTTCATTGTGGTGGGGAAGGCACGGCAGCAGAGAGCTCCACAGCAGCAGGAGTATTAGCCAGACTCCTTATCTCTTCATACCTCTGGGGAACAAGAAGTTCTACAGAGTAAGAAGCATGCTGTTTTAAAACCTTAGGCCTGCCTCTGGTGACCCACAGCCTCCATTGAGGCAGGAGGATCAGGACTTCATACTCATCCTTGGCTATACAGAAAGTTCAAGGCCAGCTGAACTATTTGAGACGTCTTTTTAGAGTATCACATAAATGTATAGCTTGCTGAATTATTACAAAATAATAACTGTGCCAGGGAAATGTGTAATTCAGAGTGTTCTTTTGCATCTCGTATCTCTAGTAAGTTGGCAGTTAGATCTAAACTCAGTGTCATTCATTTTGGCAAAACCATAGAGTATATTGCATGCTCTATTGTATGTTGAGGCTTATGACAGACCAATGGGATGGCTCAGTGAGTAAAGTGTTTGCCCTACAATCCTGAAGACCTGAGTTTGATCCCCCAGAACCCAAGGTGGAAGGAGAGAGCTGACGACTCCTGAAATGTGTCATCTCACCTCAGTGTGGAGACATTTAATGGTCTAGTTCATGCGAGAAACACACTCTAAATGCTTGATATTTCAAAGTAGCAAGAAATGTCTCCTATTATGTTCTGAATATAAGCAATGTTTTTCTCATTGTCAATTCATGGAGTTCAATGGGTTTGAGGACTTTGTGATTATAATCTTCGCTGAAGCTCAATTGATAACACGGGTAAGTGTGGAATTTCCTGGAATGCACACTTTTTCCAAGAAGCCCTGGTTTCTTTGGGTAGCAAATATTAATTCAAGACCACAATCTGGGTATCTGGTTGTGAAGGTTATTAATTATTACTGGGTTGGTCATTTGTTTACTCTTTGTTTTTTTTTTTTTTGGAAGATAGAACTAAGGTGCATAGATGCACACATGCATACATGAGATCTCAAAAGTTCCTACTAATACTTTCATTTGAAACTGAGTACCACATATATTCAATTTACATTCGAGTTGCACGATGATAAGCACACTGTAAGCTGGTAATATGTATCTAATATACCAAATGCACTAAACCTCGTAGCTTAGCAACACAGTACACTATAGAGTATAGGCTGACTGAGAATTACCCAATACTTGAGTATATATCTTAACCTTCTATCTCTAGTCTGGGAAATATCAAAGTTCAAAGTATAGTTGCTCTTGAATTCAACTACTTCTGCAGCATGGTAGTCAAAAAAAAATCATTATATCCAACCGTTAAGTTAGGGATGATCTTTATGGCATTTTATAAGATCTCCTCTGTCTTCTGTCTTAGTTCTCTATTTCCTCTCTTCCTATTGAATAAACTTGTTCCTTAAAACATAGCAGATGTTAGCAATAATACCGGGAAGTTTTAATTTATTCTGTCAGTAACTGATAAATAATTTACAATGCAATAATACCAAATGTTTATATATAGATTGAATACATAATTACAATTAACAAAGTTGACAATACAAGTACTTGAAGTATTACATCTTAAACTGAAATACTGACATATAAGTTGGGGGTCTCAATAGGAAACAGGTGACACACTGAAAGGATGACTCAATGGAGGATTATTATAAAGTAATACTTACATGCTGTAAGAATAAGGAAACCACAAGAAATAGTTCTGAGTTTAATAGTACAAAGCTGTCATCATCCTATGCCCAAAGAAACACAGGAAGGAAAGAAAGATATCATAATTTGAAAAGACAGAAATTGATGGCCTTAATGATATTGGAAGGAACAATGACCTTTTGATAAAGAGAGGCAGCAGGTGACCTTACAGGGAGGAATCCAGGGCAGTTCTCATCATGAACTCAGACCCCTCCTGCAGACCTCCTGCTGAATCTTCACCCAGATCATCTACTGCAGTAATCTCCTAATGGCGTATGTGCTTCTTCGCGGCTGCCTTTCAATATCCTGAAAACAGTAGCTCCAGTGACCCTATCAACACATGGAGCAGATTAGGTTGCTCATCTTCTCGATATCCTTCAATGACTTCCATTTTACTCAGAGTGAAAGTCAAATTTCTTATTAAGATTCACCTGCCTGGGGCTGGAGAGATGACTCAGTGGTTAAGAACGCCTGCTCTTCTTCCAGAGGACCCGGGTTCAATCCTCAGCATCCACATGGTGCCTAACAACTGTCCATAACTCCAGTTCCAGGGGATCCAATGTCTACTTCTGACCTCAGTGAGCATTGCATGATGGGTGCAGTAAAATATATGCAGGCAAAACACTCACACACATAAAATAAAAATAATAAATAAAATATCAAAAAAAAAAAAAACTTGAAAAGAAGATTCACATGACTCGAAGATCTGAACACTTTCTCATTATCATTCTCTCCCAGATTCCATTCCTCAGTGGCCTCAGGGCCTCTGCTTCTGATAGCTCACCCACTGGACCATACTTCCCGCAAACGCCTGCTGGCCTTCTCCCCGCCTTCTTCAGGCCCATCCCTCTTTGGCCGCCCTATTTTAAATTGCAGACGTTTCCGCCACACTTTCTATCGCTATTCGCCTGTTTCCTTTTCTATTCGACACTTTCCAATTAAGATGCAATATATCTTGCTGTTCGTTGTTTATTTTATTACTTTCATCTCTGACAAGAACATAATCTTCATAGCAGGAACTTCTGTTCACAAAAGTAAGAAACCATCAAATATTTGTTGAATTACTGAGTGAAAGAATACGATTTAAGAAGTAATAAAGCCAGGCGTGGTGGCACACACCTTTAATCCCAGCATTTGAGGGGCAGAGGCAGGCAGATCTCTGTGAGATCCAGGCCAGTCTGGTCTGGTCTTTAAAAAAAAAAAAAAAAGAGGTAATAAAATGAATGTGTCTTTAGTATTCATTCAAATATTTATATATTTTCACCAATCTGCATGATGTTTTTCTGAGCCACTTAAGGTTATTAAAGCTAACAGTCTTGCTAACTACAATTTAAAACCTATTCCACTACATATTTTCTGATTTTCCTCTAGACCAGAAATGAGACTAAATAAACCTGGAGGCAAAGATCCAAAATTAAAAAAGAAGGACATATGTTGGGCCCATGGACTGAGACCTGGGTTCGTAGTTTAGATATTCTATTTGATAGTGTATGTTGTCTGACACTGTGTTCTCCATTACTGCATAGGCTGTGATAGTGTATGTTGTCTGACACTGTGTTCTCCGTTACTGCATAGGCTGTGTTGTAATGGGAAGCACACTATGGCTTAAGAACGAGATTTTTGCATTCTAATCTAGTTGTGATTCGGGATAGTTATTTATAATATGATTTGTTTAGTCTCAATCTCTTCATCTATAAAATGAGAATATCTCCTCTACAGGATTCTTTTAAAAGTGCAATAAAGTACCCGAAACAGACATAATCATAATCAATAAACGTTCATTTTTGTGGATAATATAGGGTAGTTGTGAATTTGTTTTGCCCAAGGCAACTTTGTTCATTACTAAGAAGGTAGCCATTTGAGGAATAATTTTTTCTGCGACCATTGCCCTAAAGAGTAGTTGTGTTTCAATGTTACTAATAGTCCATATCACTAGATAGTAAAACAGGAAGCAAATTACTGTTAGCAAGATTTCAGCCACAGACACACAGTGCTGAGGAAATGGAAGGCAGCGGCAAGGACTGCCCGAGCACAGCGCTCCTTTCACATCCACGCTCTGCTTTCTATTACAGGTGGAATCTCATTCTAATGAATACCATTTTAAACATCTGTTTCTACATAGTGAGGTTATTTTTGTGTTCTAACAGATGGGGCCTCAGGAACTATGCTTTGTTGACTTGGCTAAAACAAATACTTAAAAAATAAAATTCTTTCTTTACAAGGACTGTCTCTGTAGAAATAAGTTAAAAAAAAATTAAAAGCAACCACCTTAAAAACATTTTGTCGATTCTTCAAAATTTTCCTACGATGCATTTTGGTCACATTCAGACCTCTCCTGCATCCTCCCCACCACCATCGCTGACCTCATGTCCTCTATTATTATTTTTCTTTTAAAAGTCTGTCAATCTGTGTTCCCCAAATGTTTTGGATGTAGGTCTATCCCTTGGCGTCTGGTCAGCCTACCAGGCATCATACTCCAGAAATCTGATTCTCTCCCAGCTCCTACCAATTGCCAAAACTTCCTCAGCTACAGCTTGCTGCCCACCTCCCCATCCATGCTGGATTATTGTCTGACTGGACTTGCACAAGTTTTCTGCATGCCGTCACAATAACTATGGGCTCAAATGTGCAACTGCCCAGGGTACCCAGACAACATGGTTTCCTTGAATTCATCCACTCCCTCTGGTTCTTACAATCTTTCTACCCCCACTTCCACAATGATCCCCGAGGCTTGGGAAGAGAGGATATGATTTTTTTTTTAAGTAAGTTATATACCTTGGCCCATACTACTTCCAAAGAAGGAAGGCCAAAGGTTGAGTGTGTACATTGACGGTAAAGTACACTGGACAGTAATGGAAAATTAAAGATTAAAAAATGAAAAGCCTTCAGCTGAGGTCTGTTAGAAAGTATAACAACATCCTCTGAGGGTCTGCCTCCCATTCCCTCCTCCACAGAGCCTTCCCAGCTCCGTTTCTGTGTCTTGTACCCACACTTGTCCTGAGCCTGGATAGAAGTATTTAGTAGTGTTTGTCCAGTACCTTGGAAGAGAAGGTTTTGTCTCCACCCAAGGCAGATTAGACCACTGGGACAAAGACTGATTCTTTTTTTAAAAATTTTCTTTTGAGACAGCATTTTCCTGTAGCCCCTGATGGCCTGGAATTCACTATGTAGACTAGGCTGGCCTCAATCTCACAGACCCCAGGGCTGAGATCAAAGGCAAGCACCACCATCACTCAGTTTTTATGTCCAATACTCAGCACAGAATTTAATACATAATATTTAATAAATGCCCATGGAATCTAATCTATATGAACTGGTATGCTCAAACTGAGTCCTTCACTAACTTGAGTGCTCCCTGAAGGCTAAATCCATGTTTTATTTTTTCAGAGTTGGTACACTGATGTTCATTGCCACATGTTGATTGAAAAGCATTGCTTATCAAAATTAATGTCAAAGATAAGAAGTCCAAAGTCGACTGTTTAACTCTGAATTTCCATCAAGACTTTGATGCACATACACATCTGTTAAATACAACTAAATTAAAGTTAGGATTAAGTGTCTAAAATATTCTAATTACCTAGGAATGATACAGGCAAAGTTCCCCAGGACAAAGACTTGGGAAGGCTAGATAATAATCCGCTGGGTGTTGTGAGCTGCTAAGAAAATGGTCTAAGGAGAGCCTTGGTCCCTTCCTGTCAGGCTAAATTAGCAAAATGACAGGGATCAACCAGTACAAAAAGGACTAGGGCTCTCAGTGCTGAACCCCAGGTTCCCTTGCTCACAGGCCTGGCTTTAGCCTCCTGCCAGCCCTGGCCTTTCCTTGGGCTTCCCCACCCAGCCAGCTTCCATGCGAGGCTCTGATCTGGGGCCAGTCTCAGAGGCACTGCAAGCAGTGCTCAACTCTAAGGCCTTTTTGATTGGCCTGGTTATCTTCCCAGTCCTCCCAGCCCCAGAGCGCTGCCTTCTCTCTACCTCTCTGCAGCCCTAAGGAGCTTCAAGCTGGCTACGAAGCAAATTCCCTGTTCCTTTTGCCCCCAGGGAAACCGCTCTCTCTACACTCTCCCGAGTCAGGCAGAGGCAACCACAGGGCACCCCTGGGCACCGACATTTTCTCTTTCTTCCTATCCTTGGCATCCACCGGTCTTTGGGGTTTTGAAGTCAGTGACTTTCTTCTCTCAGGTAGAGTTCCAAGAAGGGAAATCGCTCTAATTCACAGCTTGTTAAACATTCCTCTAAGTCTGTTTCCGCAGGCATTTATGTGCAAACTGTCACTTTACCTGGAGATTTTCTTAATCTGATTTCCTAACACCCTAATTCCCTCATAGAATCCCTCTCTTTCTCTCTCTCCTCCCCTTTCTCTCCTCTCTCTCTCTCTCCCTGCCTGAATTGAGATTGGGTGTCTTTGTCAATTGCTTTCCACTTTATTTATCGAGGCAGGACTGCTCCCCAAACCCAGAGCTGGTCAATTCCTCCTAGTCTATTTTATTCTATCCCTGGAATCCCCTGTCTCTGACTCTTGAGTGCTAGGATTTCAGGTGGCTCTCAGGCCTGACTTTTTATGTGGGTTCTAAGGGTCTAAATTCCAGTCCTCATGCTTAGTCAGCAAGCACATTATCCACTGAGCCATCTCCCTGACCCCTACAGCATTTTTATGTGTCTCCAATAAACCATAATGAGAAATAATCTTTTATCAAAACAAATCTATGAATGGGGATGTAAAGACTGAAAACTCCCACTCAGAATCCTCACAATTGAGGCCACGTGCAAATAAAATATTAAACACCTAAAGTATTTTATTAGTTAGTTTTTTCATCGCTATGGCGGAATAACAGAGAAGCTACTCATGGTAAGAGAGATTTATTTTAGATCACAGTATCAGAGAATATAATCCCTCGAGGTAGGGGAGGTGTAGCCAATATGGTGGTTTGCATATAATAACGGGGGCATGAGCTCTCACATCCCAGAAGATAAAGAAGCTAAATATTTGAACTGGAACCAGAAGCAGCCATGGCTTTAAGGCCTACTTCCAGCAGCTCATTTCTGCTTGCCACTGTCCCAAAGGGTTCTACAACCGCCTGAAAACAGCACCACCAACTGGGGCTAACTTTCAAACACAGGAGCCTTGGGAGAGTGGTGGAGTTTTGCATTCAACTTGTAACAAACAAAATTTGATACTTTGCTAAAGGTAACCCAGGGTTTGGTGGAAGCAACTAAAAGGAGTGAACTTATGCTGACTTGTTAGAGTCAGAGCAAACTGGAGGAAATTAGACCTAAGCTTAGTGGTGATGGATAAAGTAGAATTAGTCTGGAAAAATGCAGAGGAGACTGTTAACAGTGATTATGGAGAAAGGAGAGAGAGAGAGAGAGAGAGAGAGAGAGAGAGAGAGAGAGAGAGAATATAAGACAGAGACAGAGACAGAGGAGAGAGGACAAGATGCAGGAAGAGTTAACATTTTACTCTTCATTTTTGTGTTATGCGAGTGCTTTATGAAGAAAATGCAAAAAAGAAAAGAAAAATGTAATCATTTGTATAACTTAAGAAATAACTCGAAAGCCTCTGTGCTTTGTGTATACTCTTGCATTTAGTTGTAAGAATCATTATAGATATGATACTAAAGAGAGGCCAACACATCTTGCTTGATTTGAGAATCTGATAAATTATGAGCCTAATCAGAACCCCAAGTTTTCATGGTTTCAGATCCTATGAGTGATGTACTTTTAGGATTTAATAAAACTCAAAGACCTATTTTTAGATTTACATTTATCGGGGCTGTATGCTGAATAAGAAAAATAGTAGATCTGGAAGTAAAGCCAGAGAGGGATAATAAACTGAGGACTGGGTCGAAGGTTTGAAAATATCAAAGGAAAATTCTAGTGGGATTAAAGTAGTAAAGCCTGAGTAAGAATCAGGAAGAAGCATATTTTGGACAAAGAATAGCTACAGAAGTGATCCAGTGTGCTGCCAGGCATGGTGGAGAACCGGGACTGCGATGCCTTCACTAATTGAGTGGCTGGTCCTGCCGAGCTGCATGCCTCTTCCTTTCCTCCTGACAGACTGCAGGAGACTAAAAAGAACCTAGTAAGTGTCTCGGTATTAAACTTACCCATCTATTATGGCATTTATTTTTTAACGTGTATGTGTACATGTGTGTGCGATTATGTGGAAGTCACAGGACAACTTATGGAAATGGGTTCTTTCCTTCCACGATGTGAGCTCCAGGGATTGAACTCAGGTCCTCATGTTTGGTACCAAATACCTTTACCACTGAGTCATCTTGAAGGCTGAAACTTAGCCAAATCTTTTTAGAATGTCAGAAACAATTATTTTAAACCAAAAATGAAAGCAAGATATCTTTTTGGCAGATTACTAACATTTAACTCAGAGATAATTGAGGAGCATTTCAGAACATGAAAACATTATAATCTATTTAAGTAACTTCATTCAAAACTATTTTTTGTGTTAAACAAGAAAATCAAGGTGGGGGGTAAATTCCACATTGTTTTATATCAAGTATGTCATGGAGGATAACAATCTCTATTATTTGTGGTAATGGGAATCAAAATAAGACCTCATCTTGCAAGATGTATTAAACTTTTGTTGCTGTGAAAAATATACCTGAGAAAATCACTTAAAGGAGCAAAGACTTATGTTGGCCCTCGTTCCAGAGATTCAGTCCACAGTCACATCTTGCTTCTAGGCATGTGAGCGGTGAGGCACACTGTCAGGGAGGATAGAGCAGAGGGAAGCTGCTTGCCTCATGATGAGGACAGAGGAAGAAGCGGGACCAGACATACCCTTTTAAGATATGGCATTGTGATTCATGTCCTCCACTGGCTTAATTCATCAATGAAGGTTGAAGGCTCATGATCCAAACATCTCTGAATAGCATCATAAATTGGGGACCAAGCAGTCAACACATGTACTTTTGGAGGGACGCTTCCTATGCAACACTAGGCAAGCATTTTGCCACTGAGGCCTATAAATAGCACAGTGAAAGAAACTCTTGGCAAATGGTCTCAGAAAAAAAAGAATTTGCCAAAGCTTACCCCTAAAGGAATATTAATAATAAAGTCCTTCAGTCCTTCTTACCTATATTGAACAAATATCAACGAAAATTCTAAAGAGTCAAGTTATGGAGAATATAGATTTGATTGTTAATAGGACAAGAACAGGATTTAGGAGTAAAATAAATCAATAAAAGAAACTGGCATGATGTATTTGTTTTGTTTTGCCCTGAGATCAGGTCCCCCTTGCTCAGACTGGCCTGGGCCCCTCTATAGGCCACCTTTCCCTCCTAGTGCCAGCACTTTACCTACATAGAATAAATCCTTAAAATCTATATGGAGTTCCTTTTAAGAAGTAAATGGGGCTGGAGAGATGGTGCAGTGGTTAAGAGGCTGCTCTCATAGAGGACCTTGGTTCAGCTCCAAGCACCCACATGGGACTTACCTTCTGTAAGTCTGGTTCCAGCACATGTGACACCCTCCTCTGACCTCGGTGGGCATTTAAAAAATATTTTTAAATTATTTTATTTTGGCCTCCACCCAAGCCATCCTAAAGAAACATCCTAAAAAACTGTTTCCTATATGAACTCAGCTTGAAGGCGAATCCTCTAAACCTCACACTCAGTCACAATGTTTATTCTTTCTAAAATTTTTTATTTTATGTATATGAGTGTCTTGCCTGTATGTAGTTAAGTGCACTTGAGTCGTGTAGTGCCCACAAAGGTCAGAAGAAGGTGTCAAATTTCCCTGGAACTAAAGTTAAGGTTGTTAGCCACCATGTGGATGTTGGGAATTGAACCTAGGTCCTCTGCAAGAGCAGCCAATGCCCTTAACTGGTGAGTCATCTCTCTATCCCCCAGAATGTTTATTCTTCAACTCCTTCCCATATTAAGGAGCCTTCACTAGAGAGAGAATCCTTTCCACTAGCTTACAAACTTTCTCAGAGGTGGGTGTCTGCATGCTGCAAGGTGTCCAAGGTGTCCCGGCTATGCTTCTTATTTGCTGTGCTAAAAGAAAAACAAAAGCCCCTCAAGAATCAGGAGGAAGCAACTGGATATATGCTTGCTAAGGGAAAGTTATCAAATGAGGGGTTTGCAATTTAATTCAACATCAGTAAAGACATATTATTTTAACATTGAAAAATATGAAAATTAGGGGCTGGAGAGATGACTCAGTGGTTAAGAACACTTGCTGTTCTTGCAGAAGATTCATGTTTGAATGTACCCACATGGCAGCTAACAACAGTCTGTAACTCCAGTTCCAAGGGATCCAGCGCCCTCTTCTATTGTCCACAGGCATTGCACAGTATAGGTACACTTACATACATGCAGGCAATACACACACACACACTGAAAATAAAAAAGCAAAAAAAAAATAATAATAAAGTTCAATATTTCTGGATTTCACCTGTTTGCCGCTGGCCCCCCTTGTCTTGCCCCGCCCTCCCTGCAGCCACACACCTGAGATTTTGTTTTAGATTTCTGGAAGAGTAGGTGGACTCTGGGTGTCCTAATGCCCCATCTTCTCACTATTTTCAAAAGCATTTCTTCAGAAATAGTAATCTGTTGTCATTTTTATATACTTTCTGGTGGTTTATTTTATGCTTGTACTTATTTATAATAGTTAATAGTTTGGATTTAATTCAAGGGGCCAGGTAGCAATCAGTTTAAGATAATGATCTGGTGAAGATACAGTCTTTTACTTCTTTTTTAAAAAATCTTTTATTTCATGGGTTGGAGAGATGGCTCAGCAGGTAAGAGCACTGGCTGCTCTTGCAAAGGACCTGGGTTCAGTTCCCAACATCCACATGGTGGCTAAAAACAACCCTTAACTTCAGTTCTAGGGGAATTTGACGCCTTCTTCTGACCTTTGTGGGCACTGCATGACTCAAGTGCACTTAAATACATACAGGCAAGACACTCATGCACATAAAATTAAAAAAATTAAGAAGAATAAACGCTGTGACTGGGTGTGAGGTTTAGAGGATTTGCCTTGAAGCTGAGTTCATATAGGAAACACAGTTTTTAGACTGTTTCTTCAGAATGACTTGGGTGGAGGCCAACTGAAACGAGGGGAGAACTGGATGACCAGGTGCCCTGCTGTGCTGCCAGTGCCACTCACGTTCCAGTTCTAGTTTTATGTGATTTTCTGAGGCAGATGGACTCAGGAGATGGGCTGTTGGGGCTTTAGACAAATTATAAAACAGGAACGAAGACACTGAATTAATTCCAATTGCTAAAATCTGGGTTAGCTGTGGAGAGAAGGTAGCATTTATATTGCAATGTTAAAAACAGGCACACTTTCAAGAAGAAAAACTGGGTGAAAACTTTCAGAACTACAGTAGGTAAATAATAACTAAATATGGAAAAATTTGAACCTGTTGGGTATAGTGACACATGCCTATAATCCCAGTTGAAGGCTGGAGGATTACAAGTTCAAGATCAGTCTAGGCTACATAGCCAGAGCCTGTTGAAGGAAAAAGAAGGAAGAGAGAAGGCAGGAAGGAAAGGAGGGAAGAGAGAAAGAGGAGAGAAGAGAAAGACAAGGGGAGGCTACAATTCTAATTTCTTACATGCATGTATATATATTTACAATAAGACCATTCTTTAAAATTTTCAGTAATATTCAATTTGTTGAGACTATAATGTATATTTCAAATAAATATAATGGAACTGGAGAGATGGCTCAGTGGTTAAGAGCACTGGATGCTCTTCCAGAGGACCCAGACTAGGTTCCCAGCACTCACATGGTACCTAGCAACTGCCTGTAACTCTAGTTCCAGGGGATCTGATACCCTCTTCTGGCCTCTGTAGACCTTGCACACACTTATATACATTCAGACAAAACACTTATACTCATAAAAAAAATAATTACTATTATCAAAAATATTAAAATTTCATTTTAAGTCAATTTCATTATTTGAAATTGATTTAATAATGTTGACTATAGCCAAGCATGGTGGTGTATGCCTTCAATCCCAGAGGCAAGCGGATATCTGTGAGATCAAGGCCAGCCTGATCTACACAGTGAGCTCCTTGCTAGCTATGGCTATAGGAAGACCCTGTCTCAAAAAGACCCCCCAAAATTAATAATAGTGTTGACTGTAGATCAAATTTACACATGTGGATTTGCTCACTTTTCACTTTTTGACTTCAGATGTCACTTTTGAAACCTTCCCATCACTTATCAATTTAATATTTCATAGATAATTTCTGATTCTTTTGTGACATTTTGACTTTTAGCAATTTACTATTTTAGAGATCTAGGTGAAGTTCTTTCAAAATTCTCTGAGATTTCATGATACAACTATTTAAATCTCATATCGTTTGCCAACTCCAGAGTGTCAAGTTAAATATACATAGACTTTTAGCTTTTTCTGAATAAAGTCTGATTCTTTTGCTTTTAAAAATAAATTGAAGACCGAGTGTGGCAATGCACATCTTTAATCCCAGAACTTGGGAGGCCAAAGCAGGCAGATCTCTGTAAATGTGAGCTGTCTTTAAAAAAAAATCAGCTTACTTGTATTCATATGTTTGTGTATGTGCATGCATTATCCTATGGAAACTGCAAAGAAGACATTGATTCCTTGGAGCTGGAGCTACAGTCATTTGTGATTTATGTAATGTGGGTACTGGAATCTGAACTCTGGTCCTCTGATAGAGCAGTAAGGGTTCTTAACAGCTGAGCCTTCTCTCCAGCCCAAGAACTCAGTATATTTCACATGGTACACATGCAAGTAATAAGGTAGATTTTTCTATTTGGAAAATTAAGAAGGTTAGTTTTTATTCTCACCGTATAAATATTTAATAACTCTCTCTAGTTTTAATATTTTAAATTCATTCTTCATCCTGTTTCCAGCATCCCTTTGAGGTAGATATCAGGAGGCAGAATCAAAATTTAACTCAGTACTTTTTCTACCAGGATTTGTTTAAGGGTTGTTGTCTTCTAAAAGAGCTGTGTCTCCAGAGAATCTGCAATGACAGCTACTTTCTTCTTTTTACAAGAGGGGTTTCTATTCATATTTTTTGTTTGTTGCAGATAGCATTTTGGTTGTTGAATAAGGCATAGGTTATTTTTTATCTGAACTTGTTTTTTGACCAAGAGTTATTGTTTTGTCTTGGCATCTATTACAAAAGACTTACCTATACTGATATTTAACATCATATCCAGATAAAATCCTTAAATGAGTTAGCTACAAAACTTATAAATGAAAAGAATGAAATCAGGGCTGGAGAGATGGCTTAGTGGTTGAGAGCACTGGCTGCTCTTGCAGAGGACCTGAGTTCGGTTCCCAGCACCCACATGGCAACTAACAACTGCCAATAACTCCAGTTTCATCCAACACCCTTTTCTGACCTCTGTAGGCACTGCATGACACAGGTGCACTTACATACAGGCAAGTAATACACTCATACACATAAAATGAAATAAAATATTTAAAGGAGGAAATTACTGAGCACTATTTGGAAAATGGAAAGTATTATCTGTAAGTACAAATATTGAATTGGGCATAATTAATATTAAACTGTTCTTTCTGGTTTGTGACGGTAAGGTCAGGACTTTAGCTTTAACACATATGATATTCTAAGTGTTTATATGTGTTTGTATGTGTTCATGTGTATGTGCACATGAGCATGTGTACATGTGGATGTTAATGTTAAGTGTCTTCTTTGATCCCTGTCTGCCTTACTCTTTGAGATAGTCTGTCATTGAATCTGAAGCTTGCCGATTGACCAGCCAGCTCCCAGGGATCCTCTTGTCTCTGCCTCCGAAGTGCTGGAATTACCGGTGCATGCCACCTCACTTGGCTTTTTCCATGGGTTCTGGAAGTTCAAACTCAGGTCCTCATGGTTGTGCATTGAGCACTTATCAATAGAGCCATCTCCCCAGTCACCGCTATTTTATATGTCAGGGATGTTACCCAATTTAAAATAAGGTCTTATAGCTAGAATACATTTTAAACTACAAGAGGTCAGCCAGGTTGGTGGTACATGCCTTTACTCCCAGTGGGAGGTAGAGGCAGGCAGATGTCTGAGTTTAAGGCCAGCCTGCTCTACAAAGCAAGTTCCAAGAGAGCTGGGGTACTGGGAGACAAAAACAAAAACAAAAAAAATTAGAGGTAGAATTGGCAAAATATTTTCCAAAATGGAAAATCTACACAGTAATTATACTTAAAGTAAAACTTAATTCTCTAGAAGCCAAAATTTGAAAGAAAACATGTCAACCACTCCTCCACCCCCCTTTCTTGATTTTTTTAGTGAGTTTCTGTTTGTTTTGAGACAAGGTCTTTCTCGCTAGCCCTGGATGGCCTGGAACTCACTATGTAAACTTGGCTGGTCACAAACTTTCAGAGATCTGTTTGTCTCTGCCTACCAAGTGCTGGGATCAAAACTGTGCACCACCATACCCAGTCCATACATCCTTTTTATTAGAAAAAAATTTCATTTCTCATGCAAAGCTTTATAGTGAACAATTTGGTCATATGGAAAAAATGCATACCCATAAAAGTTTTATAGTATTTCCTGTAAGTTCACACTACATTGTTCCAAGTTATTGGGGAATAATTTTAAGAAAGAAGGTTAAAATGTCATCTTGTGTTGCATAAGGTTATATTTTTTATTCAGTTAATGTAACTATAAGATTCATAACATTTGGGGGCCGGGAGAGATGGTTTATCAGTTAACGCAGTTGCTGCTCTTGCAGAGAGGACCCATGTTAGGCTCCTAGTATCCAGCTTGTGCAGCTCACAGCTGCGTGTAAGTAGAGGTATCCAACTCGCTCTTCTGGCCTCTGTGGGCATCTGCCACACACACACTCCAGTCCACACATAAACAAACAAAATTAAAACTTTAAAGATTTATAGCGCTTTTTTTGTTTTTTTGAGACAAGGTCTTCTGTAACCCCAGGTGTCCTGGAACTTGCTATGTAGACAGACCGGCCTTGAATTTATAGAGATCCACCTGCCTCTGGCTCCTGAGTGCTGGAACTAAAGGTGTGCGCCACCACGATAGCATTTTTAAATGTAAGAGGAATGTGATTTTTGTTTGTTTGTTCGAAACAGAGTCTCCATGTAACTCCAGCTGGCCTGGAGCTCTCTATGTAGTCTGAGTACACCTGCCTTTGCCTCCTGGGTACTAGGGTTAAAGGTGTGTGTCATCGCACCCAGCAAAAAGTCATATTTGAGAGTAGGAAATGAAAGTTCTGAGAATAGAAACAGTGAGGAGATGGGGTTGGAAACTTTATCAAAGGGTTTAGAAATACTGCAGTGAAAAGGGAGAAGATGCTCACGGAATGTCGATTAATTCATTGGATTTTAATCACTTAAAAAATAGGCAAAGTGAGACTGGGAGTGGTGCACACCTTTAATCCCAGCACCCAGGAGACAGAGGCTTGTGGATCTCTGTGAGTTCCAGGTCAGCTGGGGCTATAGGGAGACCTTGTCTCAAAAACACAAAACAAAACAAAGATAGCCAAAGCACAGGTTGCTAGAGAAATACTATTTATTTCTAGAAACTCTCTCATATGAGCTATTAGACTGTGGAATCTAAGTCTATAGTCCATTGAGAATAAAATTTAATAATTGTTCATGAAATGTGGAGTAATGGAACTATAATGTTAGAAATCTAGCAGATTGCACGAGTATGGACAGAATGATGAGCTATATCCCCTCAGCACTCATTAGTGACACCTCACAGATTTTGGCATAGTGTATTTTCATTGTATTCATTGGAAATATTTTCTGTTTCTCCTTGGGATCTCTTCTTGTTGCCCATGGATTATTTACAATGTATTTTTTACGAGTTTAACTGGTTTTCAGCTCTTTGCATTGGAGAATGCAGGGCACATCCTTGCAAAAGAACATGATTTCATATGCTATCAACATGTGGCTTCCCAAGTTTCCTTGGGGATCATCTTCGTGTCCTCCAGGAAGAAAGTGCTTGAGATGGTTTCTATGACATCATTCCACCCAGATTCCGTTGGTTAGAATTCTGTCACATGGCTTCACCTAACGGTATGGGAAGCTGAGACGTATAGTCTAGCGTTTGCCCAGAAAGAAGAAAATGTGCTTGAACAAACAGCCAGCAATCTCTTTCTGTTCTCTGGAAGAGCTTGTATAAGATAAGAAATACTTGAATCATGGGTATACAGTAGAAATTGTAACATTTTGGGGGCTGCTGGTTTCTTTGGGGGGAAATTTTGTAACTGCTGATCAATTTAATGATGCCTTAGGTTTTCTGTTACTTCTTGAGTCAGATTTTGTAAGTCATTTTTAGGTGTTCATCATTTTATATAAGTTTTAAAATATATTAGCATTGATTAGCAGTGTTTTAATCTCACCTGTGTCTGTAGTTACATCCCGTCTTCATTTTTAACATTTTCTACTTGTATTTTCAAATTTTTCACTTGATTAATCTTACTATAAATAGAAACTTGCAAATTTTATTAGTCTTTAGCAGAGTCTTGATTTTTCTCTAGTGCTGGAGATGAAATCCAGGACCTTACTTATGTTAGGCAAGCACTCTATCACTGGGCCATAGCCCCAGTCCTAGAATCTTACTTTTTATTTCATTAATTTATGTTCTTTATTATTTGCTTTCTCTGTTGTCCTTGAGTTTATTTTGTATGTCTTTTCAACATGCAGTTTGGATGCTAAGTTCAGTGCAGCTCAGTTTTCATGTATTGCATACTAATATATGTATGTAGGCTGTGCAGTTCCCTTAAATGTGGCTCCAGCAGCATCCTACAATGATGTGTACATGATACTTTCATTATTGACTAGTTCTGTGAATTCTCTAGTTTCCATGGGCTTTTTCTTTAATTAGCTGAGTTATTTACAGTGTGATTTTAAACTTCCACAATATAGGAGCTATTTTGAAGGTTTATCTTAGGTTGTTAATTTAGAAAGTTATTTTGTTGTTGTCAGAGAATGTAGTATGCAGAGCAGTGTTTCAATAAAACTTGAATTTTACTTTATGACCTGGAATGTGCATTTTAAATTTGAGATGTTTCTCTATTTATTATGCTATTAGTTTTTGGTAGCATTTTCCTATTTCTTCCTATAATCATCTGAGATAGACACTATGATTCCTATCACTCAAGTGAGAACTTTAAAATTCAGACAACCAAAAAGTAAATTTCCAAGTTCATAGATCCATTTAGGCTTATATTAAACCACAGCAGGCAGAAACTATTAAAAAAAAAAAAACCGTATGGTCAGTGTATGTACTGGCTGCACATTAGCTCTGTTTATATTTCTTTGTAGATTTTTTTAAATGTCAAGATGAAAATTAATTAACTGAACAATTTAAATAGCTTTTTAATGCTTTACCCCCTCAGTGCTCCACACAGTATTTCTTGCCTACTGTTCTGTAGTAGACTTTGTTGAATTGGAGCAAACCATTCATGAACAGCATAAATCTGGGACCAAAATTGGCAGAGCACCTAGAGTAAAATAATCATAAGCAAAGCAGGGGCCGGGCGTGGTGGCGCACACCTTTGATCCCAGCGCTTGACAGAGGCGGGCGGATCCCTGTAAGCTCCAGACCAGCCTGGTCTACATAGTGAGTTCCAGGCCAGCTGAGGCTACAGAGAGACCAGGTCTCAAAAAGATCAAAAATAAAGCAAGCAGGATGATGGGTCTTAAATATTGTGAAAAACAATCTGAAAACACTGCCAGAAATACTTACTAGTTCTGGTTTTAATGTCCAGATATAAAATATATAATATGCAGCATATAGACTGGGGATGAGGAACCGACAGAAGCAATAAAGAAAGGTACAGACAGAAAAGTGGAAGGAAAACCAAATAACATCAGATTACAGACACAAAGGTGACCGAGACGGTGACAGAGATGACAACAGCAACCGTTTGGTTAGTGTTAATTGTTAACCATCTTGGAAATAGTGGTTATGTGGAAAAAGAATTTTATGAAAAAATTATATGATTTCTAAATACTCAATTTGCACACGGAGAGTTCCTGTAGCTATAAGGGTGTGTTTTGTTTTAGATGAGTCATAACCAGTTTGAGACTTAGTTATGTTCTATTATGTAATTAAGGTTTGTTGAATGAGATTCAGGGTGATATGATGACATGACAGCTGGGAGGGAGGAGAAATTAGACTACCTAACAGCAGAGTCATGAAAGTAAAAGAGTGACCTGTGTTTGATACTTCTATGTAATGTCTATCAGCATAACTTAGTGATCACTGAGCCAAACCTCGTTTTACAGATTTAGAGAGACGGTCCGACTTAAGGTTTCCTTGGTAAAGTGTTTTGGAAACTTTCAGGGTTGTTTGGTTCTTGTTTTGTGGAACTGGAGGTTGAACCCAAGACTTTCTTTGCACATGCTAGTTAACCACTCCACCATTAAGTTACATGGCAGCCGAAGACATTCAGATTCTTTACAATTCGCTCAAAGTCCCCTGAGGGGCTGACTACAAAGACAGCTCAGGGGTTAAAATGGGTAGCTCATAATTGCCTGAAATTCTTGCTCCAGAGGATCCAATGCCTTCTGGCCTTCACAGGCACCTGCACTCGTGTGCAGATACATACACACATGTGTACACAGAATTAAAAATAAAAGCAAATCTTATTTTTTTAAATCCCCCGAGATAAATGATCCATGTTAACCAGGGATGAGAGGTTGAACGAGGTCCTCATCAAGCCTGCTTCTACCTTAAAGAAGAATTTTTTATACTCTTTTAAAATATTTTAGTTATTATTTTTATGTTTACACACGTATTGCTGGTGTATGTGTTAAGTGCACCCATGTCATGCAGTGCCCTTGGAGGTCAGAAGAGGGTGTCGATTCCCTTGGAACTGGAGTTACAGATGATTGTTAGCTCCATGTGGATATTGAGAACTGAGCCCAAGTCCTCTGCAAGAGCAGCCAGTGCTCTTAACCACTGAGTTGTCTGTCCAGCCTGTTGATACTCTTTTAAATATCAGTATATGATAAATTTTAGAAAAATAATAATTGATTATAAAATATTGTGATAAATAGATCGCTTTATCAAGAGGCTCCTATGTTAGTCATTTTTTCTGTCATGGAGACAAATATTGAGAAATTCTATTTACAAGGAAGAAAGATTTATTTTGGCTCAAGGTTTCAGAGGTTTCAGTCCATGGTAAGGCAGCTTTCTTGCTTTGGGTTCAAGGCATTTCATCACATCAGAGAGGCCATGGTGTCTGGCCAGTGGTTTATCTCATGGAAACTGGGAAAGAGGAAGAAGCATCAAGAACGAGATACCTTTCAATGGCCTCTCCTCAGTGCCCAACTACCTCAAGCTATAGCCCATCTCCTAAAGTTTCCAGAACCTCCCAGAATGGATCTACTATCTGGGAACTAAGCATTCTACACTTAAGCTTGGAGATGACATTTCATATCCAAACCATCACATTCTACTGGCCCTAGAAGATTCACCTCTCCATCTCATAATGCAAAATACATTTCACCCACCTTCAGGGGTATGCTCAAAAGTCCAGGTGCAAAGACTCCTCTCAAACTAAGACCGAAGGCAACTCTTAGCTTTGAACCCCTATACATCCACAAGAAAGTTACATGCTTTAAGCATACATGGTTCAGGTCAAGCATTC
This sequence comes from Eospalax fontanierii, assembly GCA_035773235.1. NCBI lineage: Eukaryota > Metazoa > Chordata > Mammalia > Rodentia > Spalacidae > Eospalax > Eospalax fontanierii. The sequence continues at coordinate 38,674,897 of CM069553.1, read as the reverse complement.
CCGTTCCAAAAAAAAGGAGGACTAGGAAGATAGGAAAGGAGTCTGGACCAAGGTAAGACCAAATCACAACAGGGCAAACACAAAATCCTGCAGCTCTGTGTCCATCATCAGGGCGTATGGTAGCATGACTTGTGCTCCCAAGAGCTTGGGCTCTTAGTTAAGGCTTTGCTGGCTGCAGCCCACACATTCTTCTTCTTAGGCTAGCTCTGCTCACTGTAGCTTTCCCAGCAGATATTCCACATTCAGGCATCTCTAGCTTGCAATGTCTCCACTGCATCACTGACCTATTGTCACAGCCTCACACACCAGCCTCTTAGGGACTCAGACTTTGCTATACATTGTATGCCTCCCCAAGCCTTCCTTTGAAATCTGAGTGGAAGCTATCACAACCCCATAGCTCTGGCATTCAGCATGCCTGTAAAGTCAGCATCATGAATGATTCCAAGATCTGCCACCAACTTGAGCAGTAGACACCTGAGACCAGCTGCAGAGACTCCCACGTGTTTCAGTGGTTGAATGCATGTGAAGATTTTTCATATATAGACCCATGCTGGCATGCACCTGAGCTTTCTCTTCTCCAAGCAAAGTTACTTCTTTATACCCTCCAGTCTGCATGGGTAGAGTCTGACCAATTTTTGAGATGCCTCAAGGTATCTTTCCTATGGTTCAGGTACAGAGGGCTTCTTTTCAGTGGTTCTGTGGTAGTCAGATTTCCACAGAACTTTGGCGAGCACCTGAGAACAGCTTAAAGAAGGAAGAATTTATTTTGGCTCACTGATTCAAAGGTTTCAGTCCTCTAAGGCAGGGAGGACACAACAGAGCGGAGTAAGGAAGCTCACACATGCCAACCAGGAAGCAGAGAGAGAATGATTGTGTTCCCTGTGAAGAATTTTGAACCTAGGGTCTCAGATATGCTAGGCAATCACTCTATCACAGAGATACATCCCCATTCCCCAGTGGAAAAGGGAGGGCAGCTAAAGACATGGGCATAGATAGAAAGTGGCACAACAGAGAAAAGGGTATATAGATCTTGCAGTGTCTCAGTAAAGGATTCAGAAGTCACATATGAGGTTTTGCGTTTCTCCTGGGGCGTCATGGTAGAAAATTAAGATATAGGCAAAAATCTTGAATGAAAATTTTTTCTATATGCTTGTATCCCAGTAAATAGCTTATTGATTATTCTCCTTATATAAGTGTTGTTTTTTTCCCTTTTTGTTTCAAAATTAAGATGATACATTTAAATTTATTTTTATGTCTATGAGTGTTTTGCCTGCATATATGTAAGTGTACACATGGGTGCAATGTCTGCAGAAGCCAGAAGAAAGCATTGTATTCCCTGGAACTGGAGTTATTGATGATTGTTAGCCACCATGTGGATGCTGAGAACCTAAATCAGGTCTTCTGCAAGAGCAGCCAGTGCTCTGAACCACTGAGCCATCCCTCTAGCCCCAGATCATATTATTTTTACAATGTTTAAGTAGTTCAGAAAAATCAGAAGACTTAGGAGGGAAAAAAAGGACAATGACATCCATGTGGTCTCTTAAATGAACATGTTTTTTGTCATTATAAGCTTTGTATATTTAAATTTTTTAAAAGATGAGACATTAGAATCTGGAGAGATGACCCAGCAATTAAGAGCACTCGCTGCTGGGGATCTGATGCCCTCTTCTGGCCTCTGTGGGAATTGCACACACTTACACACATGTAGGCAAAACACATACACATAAAATATAAATTAATAACTGGGCATGACAGAACATACCTTTAATCCCAGCACTTGGGAGGCAGAGGCAAGTGGATCTTTATAAGTTTAAGGTCAACGTGGTCTACCGAGCGAGTTCCAGAGAGGATACAAGGAGACCTTGACTCAAAAGACAAATATATATATTCACATATGTATATGAATATATATATGAAATAAATATTTTAAAAGAGATGAAATATTAGAAAGTTAGCATGTATTCCTGCCATAGACACAAACCACTAGAGAGAACAACTGTCATAAATGTGATGCATTGTTAACCATTAAGTATTAAGGTCGCTGAAGTTCACTACTATATATGTATCGTCATACAATATACAGTTATGCATGTATGCATTTGTATATATATCTCTGGCATCCAAACCAAGAAATAGAACATTACCAGCAGTCAGAGGCCACGTTAACATCTGAGGGTGAATGTCTTTCGTCTTTTACCAAACATTTTATCTATGAAATTTATTAATTTTTGTGCATGGTTATAGTTCATCCTTTCCCATTCCTGTGGGATATTTTGTTTCTTTTCATCAATTCAATAAATTCATAAATTTATCTATTCAACTACCAATGGGTTTGGGGGCATTTCCCAAACTGTGAGCTATCTCAGTAGTGGAACTGAAAACCCTCTAGTACATTTTTTCCTTCTTTTTAGTACATATTTTCATGAACATGTATATAACCTTAGTTTACTATGTGCCTGATAGTTGAGCTGATGAATTGAAGTGTATACTTAAATTTTTCAGCTTAACAGTAGAATCAGTTTCCAAAGCTTGATCCCAAGCTACATTCCTACCCACTGTGAACAGGACTTCAGATCACTACTTCCTCGTCAATATTTTGTTTTCTGTTTTTTTTCATTTCAGCATTATATTGTATATAGTGTTCCTAATATGCCATTGTGGTTTAATTTGCACTACATTTATGTTTAGTGAAGCTTTCATATAATTATTGCCCATTTAGTTATCTCTCCTCTCTCTCTCTCTCTCTCTCTCTCTCTCTCTCTCTCTCTCTCTCTCTCCTCTCCACCCATTTTATCCCTGTCTCTTTCAGTTTCTGGTATTTTTCTTTTCAGCACATTAAATTTAATTCTTTCTTATTCATTTTGTATTTTTCATTATAATTTTTTAATTTATTCTTTGAGAATTTCATAGATGCACACAATGTATTGAGATTACATCCACCCTTTCTCCAACTCCTCCCTCAGACCTTCCAACACACCCCCTCCCAACTTTATTCCCAATATCCTCAAACTGCAAACAATCCAAATGTCTCTTATCTAGGGAAAGACATGGTACATCTAAAATATTAGAATATTAGTCAGCCACAAAAAGAAAACATTGATATATACAACAGATTGATATATAATACAAAGTGAAAAATAGGCTCAAGGGGGCCAGAGAGATGGCTCAGCAGTTAAGAGCACCGGTTGCTCTTGCAGAGGACCCACATTCAGTTCCCAACACTCACACAGCGGCTAACAACCATCTGTAACTCCAGTTTCAGGGAACTCAAAACCCCTTCTGACATCCGTGTGCACTGCACAACATGGATGTACTTACACACATGCAGGCAGTACACTCATACACAAAATTAAAATAACAAAATACTTTAAGAAAGAAAAAAAGACTCAAAAGGTCATATGCCATACATTCCATTATGGGAAGATTCTTTAAAAAAAAAAAGGATGTGGTTCCTCATGCCTATAACTCTGGCCTGTGGGAGATAGAAGCCAAAGGATCAAGAGTTCAAAGTCATCCTTCTCTATAAAAGCAAGCCTGCGTCCAGCCTCGGCTACATCAGACCCTGTCCAAAAAAAACCCCCACCAAAACAAAAGCAAAAGTATAGGGATGAAAAATAGTTTGCAGATTACAGCACTTAGTACATAACCTCCAAAGACACAATATAGAGGCCCTTGAGGAGGAGAGATGGGGCTGCTTTGTAACTTGATTGTGGTGGTGACTAAACACCCTTTTCTTTGTCAAAATGCACACCGAAAATGTAGATTTTCCTATGTGTACCTGAAACCTTTTAACATAATTTCTGAGTTTCATTTCTCAGCGGTTCTCTGTCCTTCCTCTTTGCCTTACTGCACTGAGTCAGGATCTTACCACCTCACCCAGGCTGACTTCACACTTGCTTTGTAACCCAGGCTGGCCTCAAATTCGTAATTCTCCTGCCTCAGCCCCCGAGTTCTGAGACATGCCTGACCCCGAGTCTGTTCCTCTAACACTTCTCTGTTTTCTCTTCTAGAATTCCCTTTTTGGTTTCTGTTGCCAGCTTTTAAGTGTTTCCGCATTTCATAGTTTCTTGCATTCTAAGTTCTTTATGTAATTATATTTCTGTTTTATTTTCCTTCATTGTGTTCACAAAAGAGCTGAAAAATTTTGAAATTTAATTTATAAGATGCCTTCTTGTACCTTTTGCGTTGGTTTTGTTGTTTTGTAATGCTAATTCATTCACAGAACCAGTGAATGGTTTAGGCTGGCTCTTATCCCAGTGTTTCTTCTGGCTGACTCCTGATTTTACAACTGAGTCTGGCATGGCTTGGTTTCAGACCCTACTTGATTCTCTTACTTTTCCTGTGTCTCTTGTTATATGTGAGTAAAACTATGTCTTCTTTTCAATATAAATGTTATTGATCTTTGTCATTTGGCATTATCTAGAATTTCCTTATACCACTATGTTAGTAGTCCACAACTAGAAAGTAATCTTGTTCCCAGGGTTCCTTTGGTAATGCACAGAGACATCTTTGTACAATGCACAGAGCAATACCCCACAACAATGATCCAGTTCAGGGATGGGGAGATGGCTCAGGGAGTAAGAGAGCGTGTCCACAAACCTTATGACCTCAGCTCAGTCCCACCCCTCTCTTTCTCACACCCTCTCATCAGCCCCCTTTGCTCCCCTAGACAGTTTCACTTATATTTTCATCTCATACCTACATACATGATTTTATATATCTGCGGAAAATCTAGGAACCACAAATGAAAGGAAACATGGTATTTCTTTATGAGGGCAGCTTAAATTGCTTACCATGGTTTCCTATAATTGTACGGGTTTTCCTGCAAATGACAAAGCTTTGCTTTTTAATGGCTGAAGAACATTTCAGTTGTTATTTTATGTTTATGCGTGTTTTCATGTATGTAAGGGCATCTGTGCATGCAATGCCTACAGAGGCCAGAATAGAACACCAGATCCCCTGAAACTGGAATTATGGCTGCTAATCAGCCACCATGTGGGTGCTGGGAACAAGACCACAGTCCTCTGTAAGAGCAGCCAATGCTCTTAACCACTGAGCTATCTCTCCAGCCCCTACTCCTTGGTTTTTCTAAATGCCCTTCATGTCTTCTATCACCTTCTGTAAAAGCTCTCTGAAGCTTATCTTAGCTTAGGTATCGTGTTTCTGGATTTTAATGAAGACTTGACCAATGGGGCCATAATTACATTTTGTTCTCTTCCTTCCTAATTACTTTTCATGACATACAAGCATTAAGATATTTGCTAGCAGAGATGATAGAGAAAAACAGAGTACTGGCGACTTTCATTCAATTACTTCTTTTACATGGGCCTCAGTTTTATTACCTCTAAAGTGAAGAAGTAACACCACGTAATTCTCAAGGCTTTCCCAGTTATATTTATGGTGTGCCCTGTGCCACTCCGTAACTCCGGCTCTTCCAGTTTATTAGAATTCTATAGGACTAGAATTCAGACCTCCCAAGTTCTTGGTTAGTATTAATACACCACAGCATGTCATTTTAAACATTATGTCATTTAGTTTTCTTAGAGAATGAAAATACCTCATGAAACAATCTTTTGTCATTTACTTGTATAGGTTTTTATAACCACCTAACCTATTTTCTGGCTGCTGGTGCTGTCAGTTTGGGGATTGGTTTCTTTGCTTTGGCATCTGCTTTGTGGTTCCTAATTTGCAAACGAAGGTAAGGTTTATTAGAAGGTTCATTCAATTTTTTTTTCTGTTAGAAATTCAATGAACAGCTTTTCAGCTGCTATTAAAGAGTTATAACCGTGTTGATTCTATAATCTGGGGTTTGATTCTAGACCGTGGGGTTGGAGAAGGAAATTTTCATGTGTATCAAATAGCCTGCAAGAACAGCCAGGGTAATCTGACAGAAATCTCCATGCATTGAAATTTTGAGGAATAACATATTCTACTTTATTTACTAGAAGACATGGGTCTGATTGTAATATAAAGCTAGAAATTAGGGAAAAAACTTCCAATTAAAACATTACTGAGAGGGAAGAGGACCCTTTTTAATTTTTTTTTAACGCGTATGAATGTTTTACCTGCATGTATGTAAATATACCCGCATGGCACAATGCTCATGGAGGTCAGAAAAGGACATTAGAATCCCTGGAACTGAACCTGGGTCCTCTGCAAGAGTAGCCAGTGCTCTTAAGGGATAGACCATCTCTCCAGTCCAAGATATCCTTTTTAAGGAGATATTTATGAGAACTGACAGAATGCCCTGATATTGTCTGAAAGAAATCTTCTGCCAGAAACACACCGAGTAGGTGACCCCTTAGTTCTTTTAACTCTAAACTTTCGTGTTCTTACTTATTTAATCAATTTGGAATTTGCACTCTATTTCAAAAACATAAACTGTAAAGTGACCTTCCCACACACTCTCCCCGTGTTCCCCATCTCAGCAGCGAAGGCTACATGTTGTCTGCTCATATGTACAGGCCTGAAGATACTTATTCATTTTTCCAACAAATATTTAATTGACAAACAACAAAACATGAATGATAAAAAAAAACCTTTATTGATTATCTTTCATTGTTACTGGAAATGAGGCTATTCTAAACAGGCAATAAGGGCTCCGTTTCATAGATTTGCAGTACCAGGAGATAGATAATGAGCAACTAAAAAGTGGTCAGGGAATGCCTGTACAAGTAGTTTGCATTTAATCTGAGATCTGAATTACAAGAATAAGCCAGATTAAACACCTTGTAAAGATCGAGTGTGATGGCAAATGCCTTTAATCCCAGGGCTCAGGAGGCAGAGGCAGGTACACCTCTGTGAGACTGAGGCCAGCCTGGTCTACATAGTGAGTTCCAGGCTAGCTGGGGCTTCAGAGAGACCCTATCTCAAAAAAGAACAAAAGAAATAGACAAACAAAGCAAAACAAAAAGAAACCTCATGCAAAAGCTTTCTAAGGACCAGCAGGATGGCCCAGCACGTTAAAGATGGTCACTTTCAAGACCCACACAGTGGTAGGGGAGAAATGACTCCCACAGTTGGTTCTCTGTCCTCCACACATGTATTGTGTGGCACACATATGTACACACACATACATGCAAAACAAATAGATAAATTCAATACAAAATTTCTAAAATAAAGCTTTCTAAGGTAAAAGGGGTATCAAGTACTAAGACCCCAAGACAAATGAACATGGCACTATTCAGTTGACAGGAAGACCAGTGTCAATAATTTGTAGTGAGAAAGAAAAATAATTATGGAATTGAAGAGCCCATAGGCTGTATTATAGGGTTTGGATTTAATTACTGTGTCATTGGAAGGTTTTAAATGGGAATAACATGATTATCCTGATACCTAAAATAGAGTACTTACTACAGTCTAAGCACCATTCCAAGTGTTTCATATAAATATCAGCT